>LKNJ01003509.1:0-39539 GCA_002120245.1 Maccullochella peelii
TTTTAGTCTATATTAGCATTAAATAATGCAATATGTAAAAGTTAACCTACTCAAGCCAGAACTGAGATAAACAGAACACAGGGTGCAGCATTTAATTTGAAAACAAAACTGTGCGAAAATCTAGAGACCTTTTAGACATTTAAAAATTGAAGATCAAAGATCAAGTAAGAAGTGAAAAGGTAATCTTTTTCACTGTACAGGGAAAAGTAAATACAGTTTGTCAGTATGTGTTTTAACAGAGGTGCAGTTTGTCACACTCAGGCCAGTTTTACAGTGTGCAAAATATAAGGCACAGAAAGTATGAGTCATTTATGCATGATGGCAGGAACATCTGCACAATAACTGTAATAATAAAGACAATAACCATATTATTTAGGAAGCCCCTTATATAGAGGGAATGAGGACCTTTTTCTTTCCTTGAGTTTTAGCACTACATGTTCAGCTCCAGCAGGAAGCGAAGGCAACATTGGCTCTCTTTGTAGATGAGATATTCACTGTTGCTGAAGCAGCTATCTGAGAACTGGGGCTGAGCTATGGGCTTACCCTGAGGCACAGCAACCCTCTTGCTCTCCAGGGTGATGAAGACATCCTCGGAGGAATCTGAAAAACACAGGAGTTAAGAACTCTGCCAAACAACAGATGCTGCTTGATATAATTTAACACAGTGGTTCTCAAATCAATCAATATTAGGGGAACTAGTAACAAAATGAGAGTAGATTTTTTTATTGAAATAACACGATCTTAAACATAAACTTAGTGTTTCTTTTTATACACGTGTCTCAAACTGCAAGTCTAAGTTTTTGAACACCAAAGACATGCGGCTCTGTCATTACACTGACAGTAAACTTGGGAGCAAAATAGGCTTAATTATATTGTATGAAAAAAATTTAGGAAGTATTGTACCTGGCTCCACTGATCCTCGTGCCACCACACTATCATAGCCTGCAGGAGCCTTCACCAAGGAACAGTTGTCTTTGGTGATGGTATTTTCTTTGCCTAGGGCTACCTCACTCAGAAACATCACTCCAGTATTTTTAGAGGTGCGCACTAAAAATACATGGCAGAAAAATGTGAATTTTCAAACACCATATTATTGTTATGATTGCAATCAATGTCATTATTATCTTCTTCAATCCCTGTCTTTCATATAGCCTCACCGTAACCTGCAGACTTGCTGTTTTCAGATGCAAAATAGATACCGCGACCAACACGGCCTCCTGAATGGGGCATTATCCTCAGACCGCTCTTCAGGATAGCTGCCACCACCGCTATGTTTGTACCATGCCACAGCAGACGGCGGTTCTCCAGATGATCATTCTCGCTAAACCGCTCTGCCTGCAACGTGCAACGTATGCGTTAGGTCACAGGACTTCAGTCTTCTGTATCACATTAATTAAGATTGACTGTAGTTCCTACCTCTGTCTCTCGATCGACTTCCCAGACATTGACAATTTTTGGTTTACGGTAGCCACCTGAAGTCGCTTCCAGGTATTTTTCTATGATCTTTAAATGCAAAAAAAAAACAAAAAAAAAAAACTAAGTTCATATTGATGGAGGTCTACATGAATGGAAGATGATCTGAGATCAGTCATAACAGTAAGTGCTTTGGTTTTACTGAACCTTATCACCACTTATGACACACTACCTTAAATGTTTCTGTATCCTTGTCCATTAGAGTCAGCCTGCATTTGAGAGAATTGTAGTCCTGGTCTAGAGGATGAGGAACTGTCTCTATCATCTCTTCCTGAGCCTTTTCGGTCTCCGACTTCAGAGTCTGGGCAAGCTCAATGTCAGCCAGCACCTTTACAGAGAATGTAAAAGGAGAGTGACTTTACGACTGAGAAATCATCATAGAAAGACAGCTCATTCCAACATATGATCTATAAAAAAAAATCTCACCATAAGCATCTCTTTCTTCTTCTCTACAATCTCTTTGCTGTCGATGGTTGGCGGCCTGCTCCGGCCAAAGTTGTGCGGGACTGTGGTGAAAAACTTTGAGGAAAGTTCTTGCAGACGTGCTCTACCGCTTCTTTGGTTCATGGCTCCCTCGATCTCCTCCAACACTTCAAAGCCCTTCGCAATCTGCATCTTACTGAGTTTGCCCAAAGGCATCTTCTTGATGTCTGTATAACACACACACACACACACACACACACACACACAAAACCACAGATCCCAACCAGACTTGTTATTATATGTTTTCTTTGTTTTTGATGAGAAAAGGCATCTCACACTGTGTATTTTGCCTATTTTAAGGTGCAAATTGTTACTTCAGTAACAAATGTTAGTAAAAAAACATGTAAAAACAATGATCTTGCTAGCAAAGCCCAAGATGCTGATCTGATATGTTCAAAATGCTGAGATAAGGGGATGTGTTGTGTAAATGCAGACTTCACCCTTTGGTCAATCATTTACATTCTGTACTCTTTGATCTCCAAGTTCCCTACATTTCTAGGCAATACTGAAAGTCAAGCTAATTATACAAAAAGCTCAGAGATTTTCCAATTTGCACCAAATTTAGAGCAACAGGCACTCTGGCCCAACATACATGTTACAGAACAGGTATTTATGCATACTGAACTTTTGCAGACTGGATGAACCTATTTGTATTATAGGGTTGGTAAAGTGAGACACACCCACCTAGGTTCATACATTCCATCGCCTCCTTGAACATGTCATTGCTGAAAATGAGCTTGATGAGGCTCTTTGTAGCCTTGTTCAGGGTGCAAGGTAGAACATTTTTAATGAGTTTGCTAGTCTTTCCATCGACACTGTCCACCTGCAATATCAAAAAGTACCGCCAGTGAGATTTTGCTAAGGCTAACAATGAATTTAAAATATTTGAAACACCTCCAACAATTTCTTTGATGAAGTCTGTCATGGATAGTAATAATAAAATGAGATTATGCTTCATAAGTTTCATATTCAATGCTCCTTTTCCCAGTGAGATGTACATCGACATTACCTTGACCTCAGCATCCTGCTCTCCGTCCACCTCGATCAGGGTGTACTTCCCAGGGTAAGACACAAAATTCGACCGATCACTCCAGTTGTTCTTTGTCTTGTCCTTAAACTTTTTCTCAAAGTCCTTGACAGCATTCTCAGGCGTATCAAAGGGGGCACATTTGGAGTTTCCCGTTTCCCCCTGAATTTTGATTAGAGATGAGGCAATCAGGGGCAATTTGCTTTATATAACTAAATTAAACACACTAACATACGATGTACGAACTGTAAAAAGTCTTGAAAGAATTATCACTGCAGTACATTAAACATTACCCGTAATGCTAATGATACCATTAATTAAGATAATTTATATATACACATTAGCAAAAAACTGTCAACACACTTATCTTCACATAAGTGTGTTGACAGTTATATCAGTGCCCTGAGATAACGTTGTTATGATATGGCGCTATATAAATAAAACTGAATTGAATTGAATTGAATTGAATAATGTGTGCAGTAATAATTTGAACTCATCCACTGTTTCAACAAGCCCTTCGGAACATGCTAAAAAAGAATCTGGAAAATGTGTGTACAGTACAGTACTGCTAATATTCAAAAATTAAAGACAAAAATGAGCAAAACAGAAAAAAGTAAAGAAGGCAGTTTAGTTGGAATCTGTTGCAGGACAAACTTACCACTCTACCCCATCTGTTCCATGTATAGTATTTGTTATTTGATTTAATAACTTGAATGACATAAAACTTATTATTGTTTTGTCCAATGTTTGTCTGATTCAGCATGCAGTCATGGTCCTCATATATCTGGTGGAGACAACACAGAACATTTTTCAAACTTAATTTTTCTCTTTAAATATTATTGCATAACATTCAGTCATTTGCACTGTTGTAAGTGAATGTACACTGTGAGGATGCTTAGTGTTATACAGCATCTTTCTTACCTCTACACCGCCTGACAGTGAGCAGTGCTCATCCACCTTCCTCTTCCCTTTTACCTGTGGCGCTGCAGCCAGAAGGGCCTCTTTCTTAGAAGTGAAGGCATCTTTGGCCTTTGATGTCTCAGGTTCTGATTTCACCTTTTTGCCACCTGCCTTGGCAGCAGAAGCAGACCGTCTCTTTGGTGCCATGATCCTGGCTGAAAACCCTGCAATGAAACTTGCCATGTTGGTCATCTGGACGTGATGCCTGGACAGGGGTGTAAATATAGACAGTGCAGGCAGTGTGGTTGCACTGGGGCCCCTGGGGTGAGTGCCATTTGCTATATATGCCCTCGAAAAGGCAAACTCATCTCCAAAATGTTTTTTTAATTTAAATAGTCAGTATAAATCTATAACAAAATTATATGCTTATTTTAATTCCAATACAGTAGCCTGACTGTACAATCCAACACATTGTTGGTAAATATATATATATGCAGGCTGGTGTGTGTGCTTCTCTAACTAGTAATTGCATGCACAAGGTCCCATCATAATAGCGTGCATTGGGGCCCATAGTAACTACCTTACGTCACTGTGCCTGGACACGCTCAGACATGCCTACACTGGCCAGCTAACCCTCTCTGGCTGTTCATCAACACAAATGAATGACTTCTTCACGTCACGTTACGTTACAGCTACTGTATACTGCCATAACTAATAGCAATGCACCATAATGCAACAGTAGTTTTGATGTGCTTTGGAACACGTCAGCCAGAAGGCCTCTGCCCACCCCAGCTTATTACGAAGACGACCTGGACTTCCCTCAGCGGGGTACTCACCTTTTAACTTTAAATAGTGTCGATCGGATTGGGAGAGAGGAGAGCAGACAGACAGGGTCTCCTCGCTGCGGAAGCTGGGCTGACTGCAGGCAGCGGCCTAACTGATTTTCGGGAAGTTTACATTCACTTTACCGTCAGAGGAAGAGGCGGGGCTCAACTGGATCCTGTATTTCCCTCTTCTTGCTTCAGCTGGAGTGAGTGGAGTCGATGCAACTACAGAGATAGCTAACGGCTAACGTTATACCGCCACCTAGCTTGTTCCGGTATGTATTGTTCTCTGCCTCTCAAACCTTCAAAAAAGAAATAATGGGAGCCAGCCAGGCCAATTAAATAAGTCCATTAATTTGACTCATTAATGTCCCTTCAATACAAATGTAAACGTCTAACAGACGGAAAATCTGATTAACGTTAACGTCCACTGTTATCTTCGGTTAACATCTCATATGTTAGCAACTGAAGACACCCTAGCTTTACAGTGGAACATATTTGGTATCTCAAAGAAAAAAATAATAGTTTTAGAATAACATTATCATGCTAACAACATTTACACAAATCACTATAGCTCAGCAAACTGACCTTAGCTTGTCCCAGTTCAGTTCAAAGTTGTTGTTTTGAAATTTAACAGTAAACTGAAATGAGATTTGGACATTGGGGTTGTTCAGAAGAGCTTGCTGTCATTTTGTCTTATTTATGATATTGAAACAATAAATCATAGAAGAGCTCTACACTTCGTTTAAATATTTTAGATCTTGTACCATACTAGACATATGAGTATATTTTATTGTCCCAAAAGGAAATAAATTTAATGTGCAGCTTTTCTCTGCTAAAGTCACAAAAACATCAGAGAAGACAATTCAGAAGTGTGATGTAGAATAATTGGGTAGTGTGTGTTTTGCGTCTTGTGTATCTTTATCCGTTAAAATAAAAGGTTGACTTAGTAAAGACTCAACATGACTCATTGCTATTACTTATCATAGGTGGTTTTGTTGGCACCAATTCCCATTGCAGTCTCCTGTGTTTGATCATGACATTGTGTTATCCCCTTTAGGAAATGTTAATTAGATACACTGTGGATTTGTCTGATGAGGATAACTCTCAACAAATGAGTTTACCAGAACTGCTGCTATCAACTGTGTCATACGCCCAGGTAATACTGTAAAATAATCCTCATAATTATGTCTCTTTGTAATATTTAGCTTAATATGGTGGGGCTCTCTCTTTAACCTTTACACAGAAGTTGACACTCTTGTTCTTACAATCACAGCAAGGAGTTGCTGCAGTACATGCTGTACCTGGTTAATATAATTACAGTAATCTGATGATGGCCAGTGAGCAGATTTAATAAAGTGAGACAGTGCTCCGATTATCTGTCCACTTCCTCCATATGCAAATACTCTATTTACAGCAAGCCCCAGGGCTGTTTACATGTTGCAATGTGCAAGATTAGATCAAACCATTTGGACACAAGATGGCAGTGTTAAATCACAGATACTGTATGGGTCTATTTTCCAAAGCATCTGCCTCATGTACACAGGGATACCGACTGATGTGTGTATTCCTAGGACAGCTTTGGTGGATTTTATCCCATATCAGCAGATGATGATATTTGCACCGGTAGTACAGACTGTTTGGTCTTGGCAGATGGTGTAGATTGAAGCTAATAAATATTAGACAGCTCAAATTTCAAACCCAGACTCAGTCCAAATTTAATTTAGTCAAGGAACTTGACTATCTGAATTGCACTTCCCCTACTGAAGTCTTCAGTGTATAGATGGCATTCTTTTATGGCTGTGGCGGAAAAGGTTGAGCAGGAGATCCATTCATCACAGGGTTGATGGTTCAATCCCTGGCTCCTTCTGTCCACTTGTTGAAATGTCTTTGAACAAGACGCTGAACCCAAAATTTCTTCTAATAGCCAGGCCAGTGCCTTACATGGCGGCTCTGTCACCATCAGTGTATGAGTGGTGGGAATGGGTGAATGAGAGGCAAAGTAAAGAAGTACAGAAGTGTGACGTGTTTTGTCCAATGAGGTTGAAAAGCACTATATTTGTGCAGTTAATTTAGCATATTATAGATATTTAGTTGTTTGCAGCAGTAGGCAACGGTAGTAGTAGTACAATGTAGTAGTATGACAGCATGTTTGGCAGATTTATGGAGGTTACTAAGACTACAAGGTTTATTCTATTAAAGTATTTTACACAAATATCCTCTGGAATATGCATCTCATGATCATGTGCAAAGAAATAGTCAGACTATCAGTAATTATGGTATTAATAAAAAACACATTTTATTTACATAAATTACAAGAAAGCACAAACTGGTTCACCAAAATCTACATTAAAAACGTCTTGTATATGTTACATTTAACAGATTTACTATAATTTACTCCATTGTTGCAAGTAGAATCTTCAATAAAAACAAGGTCTATATGCGACTTTATTGGCATCTCATTTAAAATCGCTACGAGTCAAAGAACAAAATAAAATAATCGGGACATTGTACTCACAGCACTTTGAGGACAACAAAGTCAGGACAATCATCTGTGTGACCTCTTTAATATCTGAAACACCTGATTCAGGACTAGTGATTATATAACTCTGTTTACAATGCTTGGCAAAGGAACTCAGCTAATCTTCACAAGGAGGACGTTGTGGAGTCCACCACCTCTCGTCCGTTACACACTGTCGGAACAACATTGGAGGCTGACGCTGCAAAACATAAAAACAAAGTTATTTTGGATTACACAAATGATACAGATACAGTATGTAACATATGCCACATGAGGCTGCCATTCCATTTCCACAGTACAGCTACTGTACTGCAAACAGCCCAGGGGACCACATGCTTACAGATGAATTAGCAGTATAATAATCAAGTAATGAAATCTGGTGATTTGGTCATGTGTGTATGTGTTAAGAACACTTTTCAATTAATTGCCCAGCCCTCTGTCCTTCAATTACAAATATATAGAAATGACAGAAAGGTTCTGTATTTTATGTGGTGGAAACTGTTTGTTTAATGGAAGAAAAGAACACTCTTTTGGATTGCCTGATCTGAACCATGCATGAATTTTGAAGGTAAAGAGAATTCAACAGCCAGTGTTAGACGTGTGACAGAAAGGTGGCCTTAGTGATAAAGTAGTTTTGAATAATGTACTAACGTCACATTTCAATAGAGTTATGAGTAATGAGTATTACTGTTTTTGGTAGTGAGCTTAGCAATAGCTACAATGATGTTGTTGTATATCAGGTGGTACCTTGAGAGAAACTTGAACCTGGGCCGGTGGTGACGCTGAAGCGGGTGGTGGCCACTCTGTGAGTGCTGACATTCTTCTGCGGCTGGAACAGGATGATGTGGACCTTAGGAGCGAAGAGGCAGCCCAACACCACCGACCCACTCAGACTGACGGAGATGCACATGGTGGTGGTCTGCACCTGGAGGAGGAAAGAGAGGTGGGAAATTCACTCTCAAAAAACAAAACCATGGTTAGCTAATACTGTAGGTAGTCCGTCTTCAAGCTCTTACTCCTGCGTCCTGCATCTACTGTGTATTTTACAGATATAACTCAGTGATGCTCAGTGATTTATCACATTTCTAGATAAATGTAGAGAGAATTCCTATACCCCATCAAAAGTGCCAATCTTAATTTCACACGAGTGCCAGTATTAATGTTCAAAGTCCCAGTGTTAATGTTGATATTTTCAGTGAAATTCTTTTGGCATTAATTTATTCAAGTGTTTGTTCATCCATAGAGCTGATATGGCTCTGAGGGGGAGGTTCAAAACAACCAGAAAGTGTTAAATGAACCCTACTCGTGTGGAATCATACAAGCACTGGCTGTACAAGAATATTTGGTTTAATAAGAAAGGGGCTCAGAAATCAGAAAATAAATGATAAAGACATCTTTCATAATTCCGAATCAAAGCCATGTGCAACAGAGGAGGAAGGAGGGAGCGATCAGCTGGGACTGCTAAAGAGAGGTGTTAAGCGATCTGTTTATTTGCTTGTCAATCAACTGCTTTAACCCTCGCTTCTTTTTCCCCTTACCCTCCCACACCTTGCTATGTGTCATCGGTCTGCTCCTTCATTTCCAATCTCTTCACAGCTTTCGTTTTGTTTTGTTTTTTCCTGGATAACAGGATACAGCTCAGCATCGTGTGGTGTGTGGCAGGTGCATCCCATTTTCACAAGGCACAGCAGGTGTCTGTCATCACCCTGAATGCTAATGTTGGTATTAAAATAATGTGGGCACCAAGTATTGTGCTGTGCACACATTATTCTGCAACAAAGATGACATGATAATAGCAAATAAACGGCATCCGTTAGTTTAGGCAGGAATGTAACTGACACAAAGTCAGTTAACCCAATTTTTATTTACTGAACGGTGTTTAATCATCTTACATAAACGTTTATAAGTTTCCTACTCCCTTACAATGCACAATTACTAAAGACTGTAATAGTATTCATCAACTGACAATAAATAATATGAAGATAGGAACTAATTGATAAAGATATATATAATCTATCAATAGATCTGTATAAAATTATTTAATATTAATTCATATTATTATTATATTTGATATGTATGTTTGCAACATAGTGGTCACATGGTGTACCATGTAATGTGAAACAACTTCATCACTGAATTTATCTCTGTATCTTGGGATGTATTGCAGGTTCCAATGAAAAACAACATTAAGATTCACCTCATGGCACCTCTGAAATACACACACTGACTTGCTCAGGTCCCGGGTTGAGATTACTACCATTTCCACTTTTCTTTACTGTATATCTCACCTATATATTTGGACACATGGAATAAGGATAACACACAAAGGCAAATTGACAGTTTATACATAATAATCTGAGCAATACCGAAGTGCACAGAGGCTGAATGTCCTCTACTTAGTTCAGAAATAGTTTTGAATAAAACCGGGGACAGTACTCCATAGGAATGACCTGTTAAGTGGTTTTAATAATTCACAAGATGTTGCTTTGGAAGAGCAGAGGACAAGGAATCTGCCTTTGCACTAATATATTTCCAGATGTCTTCTGCTCAAATGTAGAGAACAGGATGTAGAGCATGGCTACTACGATTTCTGTTTGTCTCTGTTCACTGTTGTTTTTACTGTGTTTGGCCTTTGAAGGTATTTTATTTCACGAATACAGCACCGCTGCTTCAAATATAAATAATGTTTGCTGTTTTCAGGTAGCTTTATTCCTCCAGAGATCCTCACAGTGGAGATGAGATTCCTCCTTTTATTGGGCTTCGTGCTGTACATTTATTGAAAAGCTTTATTGGATCAACCAGCCACAAGCCAGTCTTGATAGGCTGGCATGGACATTGATTTGACAAAACCCACAACTAATTCACTGATGGAGACCAGTGTGTGATGTGTTGAGATTTCACAAGTGGAATGATGTTGTTAATCTCTTCTGTTTTTTTAACCTACTGTAATTAGACATGAAATATGAGTTAATGAGCATTTATTGCAAAAAAAAAGGTGTGAAAAGGAATCGTCCCCACTGGTTTCATCAGCTGATCTAAATAGTGCACTGCTGTAATTGTATTTCCTCCACTAATGCTGTGTTGCTTGATTTATTGCTGTATTTTCTCTAATTATGTAGAGAGGCACTTCCTGGTTCAACTCTTTTGTTGAACACTGTGAGAGCTGATATGTCCAGTATGTGTGAGACAACAACATCAATGGGCTCTATAGCAATCTAGATCCAAAAATCCTATGGTGTTGAACTAAGTCAAAGGGGCTTAACTGACAGAGATTAAAAATGATTTAGGAAAGGTTGGTCTTGATATGATCAGCTAATGTGAGGGGCAGCGGTTGTAAAGATCACAGGCAGTACTTTTCTGTCCTTTAGTACTGTCTGTAGCCTTCAGTGTTTTCATAGAAGTCCTGTGTACTTTTGACTGCAGTGGCTGTTTAATCAGTTGTGTTTGCGGCTGAGATGAGATGGCCAGCACTGGCATATGAGGAAAGCCCTCTCCCTCAGGGGAACATCTTCAATATTTCATATGATAATCAAATGTGTTATTCATGGCTCAGTAGATTGTATTTAGTTTACTTTAACATTTCATGACAGACCACAATCAAATCTGTATTTGTTATTCAGCTGGAGATTTGCATCAGGCTGTGACAACAATTTGAGAAGTGGTGTAAAACTAGGAGAACACTAGTAATATGTCCCTGTGAAAAACTAGAGACACTGTGCCAACTCAGTTGCTTCAGTAATTATTTATCAGTCAAAAGGGAGCTTTGCGTCTATCTGATGAGCCCGCTCTGGCTGTGAATGGCTCACGTTGCCTGGAGGGCCTGGAGAAAGGGTTCCTCTGAGCCTCACTGGAGTCCCAGGACAGAGGGCACAGCTGGGACTCAGCATCCCAGTCTTTCACACTCCACTCCACACAGCTACGCACAGGGACACAAAGGGACGTTCAGTTCCCTTTAAGCCCTCATGGTCCTGCCTGCCTTCTCCATGTTTCTGCAGAGGCGGCTGTGTCAGGGGACTCCTCTGTTTATTTCTCCCTTCTGCCTCTCTCTCACTGTTCAGATCCCAGAGGAATGAAACCCCATGACTCAGGCCACCCTTTTCCCTGAAGTTCTATCAATTCAGTGTACAGTTCCTGTACACTTCTTTCTTTCTATCTATCTATCTATGAAATGAATAGACTGTGTGCCTGACTCAGTGTCAGTGTACCTTAAGTAAGTTAAGTTAGAGGCATTGTTGTAGATGGAGTAGTTTAAAACCTTCTTTAGGGTTAGGTTTTATTGTGGAAATGCCAGGGGTGTGAGGGATAAAATGACTTCCTGTCATAAGCTTTTATTTCAGGGTAGATGTGAAGAAGCTGCTGTCTCTTCCCTCCATTTCACTTTCTTAGAAAACCTAGAATACTTCTTGACAAAACACAATGTAAGTTATACCACCACTAGAACTGGGGTTTTGTTGTGGGAAGAGTATAATATTTGGCAGCCTGTTACACTTCTCCATTACTTGATGTACATACATATTTTATAATTTTCTCTCACTTCATTAATATTTAAACTTCAAAGGTAAAATAAGGCTATAAAAGTTCTTGTCTTGGAGAGCACCTGACAATCTTTAGTATGCAGCTAATTATGAAGAATTAAAGCAATGCAGTAATAAAGAATATATATTCCTAAGAGCCACGGGCACCACAGACACGGCTGACTGCTGAGTCAATACTAGCTGACATTAGTTTGTGATTTCATGCATATAAAATCTAAATTCAAACCCAGAAGAAGTCATTATCTGCTAAGATGTATTCTGCTCAGATTAAGAACCTAAAGCTATCTGAACAAATAATTTAATACAAATCATTACCATAGCATGTATTTAATTTAGAAAAGAATACAGTAACATTTCACTGATATGAGAAACGTGAATGTAGTGATTATTTTACAGCACTATATGTGCATATATAACTTAACTCACCCTGTAGTCACTGGCAGTGACGTAGAAAATCGGCTGGAAAGCCAGCCAGATGATGCAGGTGGTGTACATGGTGAACCCGATGAACTTGGCCTCATTGAAGTTCTCGGGGCATTTGCGGGTCTTAAAGGCGTAGACCGTGCAGAGGATGATTAGGATGCAGTTGTAGGTGAGAGACATGAGCATGCTGGAGTCCTTGCTGTTACACTTGAGGGTGACCACGTCTCTCCTCTCCGGACTCACTTCCTTTCTCACCCCTGGGGTCTCCACCAGCAGCCAGACCACCACCACTACCAGCTGGCAGGAGATCAGAGCACCACAGATGGCAACCTGGGAGGCAGGGCTGATAAATCGAGGCCGCTGGGCTCCATCCTTCACCCCGCTGAAGATCCGAGCGATGCGATTGGTCTTGGTTAGGAGGGCTGAGTAGCACACAGCAAAGGAGGTGCCTAGGCCTAGCCGGCGCAGCATACAAACTGCTGTGGACGGTTTGGCAATGTAGATGAAGGTCATGCTATAACACATCAACACTCCCAGCAGAAGAATGTAGGAGAGCTCACGTCCACTGGCCTTCACCACGGGTGTCTCATTGTGTTTAAGGAAGAGGCCAATGACGAAGAGCGTACACATCATCCCTAGACAGGAAATGGTGACGGGTCCAATGGCCCAGGCATCTTCCCAGCGGATGTACTCCTCAGGCAGGTCGTAACAGCCTGTCAGGTTGGCCAGGGGCCACTTTCCAAAGCTGCAGTCAGCACAGGTGAACTCATCCTGTAAATACTGGTAGGGCTGACAGGGGATACAGATCCAGCAGCACACATCTCCAGGCTGCATACTCTTCACCTCGTTCTTCCTGCAGGGGTCACTACACTGGGAGGTTGGTGCAACTTGGCCAGCCCAGGGGATCAGGCTAGTGTTCAGGGTCAGGCTCTGAGCCCAGTAGCCAACCTTACGGTAGACATAGTGTCCACCTTCTTTGTGGTAGTGGAAAATGTTGTAACGGCCAAGGCTGTCCCCGAAGGCATCAAAGCGGACTACATTCTCTGTGTCTGGTGGACGAAATGGCGCTGAAGGTGAAAAGAAAACGAGTGTTAGAAATTAGGTAAGGGGGGCCATCGTATGGCAAGTGCAACTATATAAAAACTGTCAAAGTGAAAGCAAAGCATAAATATCAACATCAGTCCATCAAGGGACACAGCTTCTGCAACTGACAATGTTTCTCTGTACTTGTCCCTTACAAATATGCTAATAAAAAAATAAATAGAATTGTTTATTAAATGTGTGACAGTTGGACAGTTGTTTTGGAGCAACAAGACTTTGCACCATGAACTCATATCTTATAGAGCACGTTTTTCTAGGACAGTCTCATATTAAATTCATCTCTTTGCTTATTTATGTGTCTCTGCTGACATTTCATTTGTCTCGCAGTATAGACTGAACAGTGACTGTGGCGGGACACAGGTGCAAATTGTCAATTTACATGATGGAAGCCACAGTTTGAGTCTGTTTACTTGGATGGGAAGTTCCTGGATTGAACACTGGAATGGGAACAGGTGGCACATAAATAATATATAAAATAATGTTGAATTTTCCTCATGAGATCAAGGCTGAAATAAAACACCATTTTTAAATTTTTTTGCTCAATACCCAGTTTAAGTTGACTTCTGTAGAAGTAGCAAGATTTCTTCATACCTGGTCAGGAAAGAGTGCAGGAAATCATTTTGTATATAAGATTTTGGAAAATAGTCAAAAATGCCACATATAATTTCCCAGTTTTTGTTTAAGAAATGACTGAAACGATTAATTGCCATTAATTTCTTTGTTGATCGACTAATTGATCAATCGACTTATCATTTCAGCTCTAATAATGTTTGTATAATTTAATTGTAAAACATGTAATAATTTCCTAAGTGAAAGAAAAGTATATTAAATAGGCATTATGTTATAATTCCTTGTTATGTAGCACTTAAATAATCTATTATATCTAATGATTTAAAATGTATAGTTAGTGGTCCACCTGTTTCTGTGTGTTTTCTCCTTAGGGTGTTGTTGATGCCTGCAGAGACTGACTAATTTAAGGCCTCTAATCTAATTTTAAGTCTCTGGACAGTAAAATCCTTTGGGTATTTTTTTTCTTTTAACAAATAGTGAAGAGCAGAAAAGCACAGCTGGATAAGAACACCCCGGTCCACCTCTGTCTCCCATGAATGAAAATGTCAGTATTTCCATAAATCGAAGGATAGAAAGACAATACAGCTCATTTACGAAAGTAAGCGCATTTGAATTGTTGGGGTCTGTCATTTGTGATGTGTGGATGTGTTGATGCAAACACTGTCACACGTTTTGTGTTGCAGCTTTGTGTAGATAAGCAGAAAATAAGTAATGTTTGCGTGCTCAGTATCTGCAGTGTTCAAACTCAAGAACCCTCTCTCTATTCACACTTAGGTTGAGATGCATGAGAAAAAGGAGCCTCCAAGTATGAGGGTGGGGAGGGGAAATAGTTTCATCTTTGCAAATTGAATCATTACAGAGCTTATCTGCATCTGCAGCTGCAGTGCTCAAACGTAGAATTGCAGTAATTCAACATTTTATATGAATTGGTACAATTAATCTGAATTGATATAACCTAATTTGGCAGCATACAGTACGTGCAGAGTGCACTTGGAGAAGTTAAATATAATATTGAGATTTGTATGGCGTTTCATACAGATGATGGAATAATGAGGAAAAGGAAGCTGCTTTACATCATGAAAACTCATATCTGTTAAGCAACACTGTAATAAGAACAATTCATCAACATTATACTCACCCTCAAACTTGACCTTGAGAATATAGTCCCTATAAAACTTTCTGCCGTTGCCAGGTTTGAGAGCCTCACACACCTTGGTGGAGTTTGGGCATAAGGCCTGCCTCATGTTGTGTAAGGCAGCAGCTATTGCATAAACAGCATTCACTACAAACATGATCTTGGATTCTGGCTGAAATGGAGCCTCACGGAGTGAATGCTTCCCACAGCCCAGATCATGTAGGCTGCATTGGAACTGATTTTCCCAAAACTCTCTGAACCAGGGATTCCTGGTGTTGTTGTATGGGTGTAGGGCAGTGAAGTAGTCATTAAACTGGGGGATCGGATAAGAAGCAAGTTCAATGGTGAACGCCCCGTCAGCCACAGCCTCACTGCCTCTCACCACACTCTCCTGCGCTCCCCAGCCATCACTGGCCACCCAGGTGAAGGTGACGTTCATGCGGTTGGCTGCCACCAGCAGCTCACGGGCATCTTCACTGCGCGTGAACAGGATGACCACCTTGGCGTTGGACTTCTGCTGCAGGGAGCGAATCACGTTCTCATAACTCCAGCGGCTCATGGAGCGGCTCACCTTGGCTGAAGTTGCAATGCAGATCTGGCGGGCACGAGCCTCCTGTTGGAAGGCATCAATGCCAGTCTCGCCATAGTCACCTTCTGATGCCACTGTCGATACGTACGTCCAGTTGAAGTAACGCAGGATCTCTGCCATGGCCTTGGCCTGGTAGAAGTCAGGGGGCACGGTGCGGGCAAAGTAGTCATAGCGGGTCTTGTCGCTGAGCTTGGCACTGGTGGAAGCATAGCTGATCTGAGGGATTTGAAAGAGTCGCAACAGGTTGGCCACCTGGAATAAGTGAAAGACACCAGAATGATTATGTTTGTTACTTGAATCAATCTTCACACAATATCAATAAACCTTCATTAAGGGTACTGTAAGTATTAATATGCATATTATTCTGATATGCATATGACCAACTGGTCATTAACTTATTACAGTTCACACAGAAAACATACACCTGCCAACTGTGGGAATAGTTTTAATTGCTCATTATTAAATAAATTAATGAAACTGGCTACACTACATGTTTTCCCCTGCAGATGCAATTAGTCTCACCCCATTCAGTCTCTCATTTCTTCACTGGATCCCTGCTGGGCCTTTCACAACTTAACTCTCCTGCTGACTGAGTGGTGAGATCCTGCATTTAACAATTATGGGGGTTGCCTGTCTACCTCATCTTTTCTGATCTGTAATGCTGTCAACAATGTTAACCACAGAACATGTACAGAGGACTGAGTGGCTACAGGTGTTAGTCATAATGGATAGAATTTGCTGTACTCCAAAAATGAACACATTTTCAGAAAGTTCTTGCTCTGCTTTGGAGAGAAGAGAGAAGTAGACAGGGAGAGACAGCGAGGGGTTGAGGGCAGGGATTGGGAAGTGAAAGGGAGTCAAAGTATCAAAGAATGTTGAAACTTTGCATTTTCTGTGTAATAGGTTTTGTCAGCATCGTGACACTGCTTGCAGTGTGCAAAAGCAGCTACTGACTATCTTTTGCTTCAGGCACTTCTGTGGAAGCCTAAGGGGTGCCGGTCTGATCAGTCAGAAGAATGCCAACCTAAATCTGGTTGACTTTAATGCTGGCTCTCACACCAGCCCACTCATGGCACAACATCTTGAATGCCAATGATTCATTCCTGAGAAAGTCAGAGAGGAAATTCACATTCAAATGAATCCACACTAAGTTATCATTCCTATATTGTCAAGTATGATAAGTATGATATGATAGGCATGGAATGGTCTTCTCTTTTACACAAATCATTGTTGTTATCACAATGGATTACTACAAAATATGCCATTGTTGTAGGAGAAGAGTTCCTGCGTGAACAAGTAGCATTTTCATTTGCTTTTTAGGACAATATTATAAGGCCCACTGTCTTGGATATATCTTTACTAAATAAAAGTATTGAAAATTGGCCAGCAGTTTCTACAAATTATTGCATTTGTGGCTATAGTATCACTTTGATATCACATTGAAAATTGAATGAAATAATTTTGGAATATTGCTGATTGTCATGTGATGCTTTATGTGCTGTACTGTGGGATTACTAACAGAGTAACAGGTTGTCGAGGATATAATTAAGGAAAATTACGACTTAAATACGTTTTGACAAAACGAATGACAAAACAAAACTTTTTCTTTTTTAATTAAAAGGCAAGACACAGTAAAACCAGATACAGTGGGGCAAAAAAGTATTTAGTCAGCCACCAATTGTGCAAGTTCTCCCACTTAAAAAGATGAGGGAGGCCTGTAATTTTCATCATAGGTACACTTCAACTATGAGAGACAGAATGGGGGGAAAGAATCCAGGAAATCACATTGTAGGATTTTTAATGAATTAATTGGTAAATTCCTCGGTAAAATAAGTATTTGGTCACCTACAAACAAGCAAGATTTCTGGCTCTCACAGACCTGTAACTTCTTCTTTAAGAGGCTCCTCTGTCCTCCACTCTTTACCTGTATTAATGGCACCTGTTTGAACTCGTTATTAGTATAAAAGACACCTGTCCACAACCTCAAACAGTCAGACTCCAAACNCCACTATGGCCAAGACCAAAGAGCTGTCAAAGGACACCAGAAACAAAATTGTAGACCTGCACCAGGCTGGGAAGACTGAATCTGCAATAGGTAAGCAATTGCACCTCAAATTCAGACACTGCTTGAAGATCCTCAGATTCAAAACAGCATGAGCTACAGAAACCAAAGGTCACAGAATGAACATGTCATCTCTGACATATATGTGTGTGTGTATATATATATATATAAAACTTGACAAAACCTGATGGAATTCTGTCAGATCCAAACAATTTGTCATTTAATTTCAATTCTGACAGCTCACCTCTGTACAAATCTTCCAGATTTTCAATATGGCCCATACAGCTGCATTTAAATGAACTTCCTCCCAAAATGAGATTCCAGAATGTAGTGCTTGCAGGTCTTTGCTTTGGTTCNCGTCTGAAGTTTGCTAGAGAGCATTTGGATGATCCAGAAGAGGATTGGGAGAATGTCATATGGTCAGATGAAACCAAAATAGAACTTTTTGGTAAAAACTCAACTTGTCGTGTTTGGAGGAGAAAGAATGCTGAGTTGCATCCAAAGAACACCATACCTACTGTGAAGCATGGGGGTGGAAACATCATGCTTTGGGGCTGTTTTTCTGCAAAGGGACCAGGACGACTGATCCGTGTAAAGGAAAGAATGAATGGGGCCATGTATCGTGAGATTTTGAGTGAAAACCTCCTTCCATCAGCAAGGGCATTGAAGATGAGACGTGGCTGGGTCTTTCAGCATGACAATGATCCCAAACACACCGCCCGGGCAACGAAGGAGTGGCTTCGTAAGAAGCATTTCAAGGTCCTGGAGTGGCCTAGCCAGTCTCCAGATCTCAACCCCATAGAAAATCTTTGGAGGGAGTTGAAAGTCCGTGTTGCCCAGCGACAGCCCCAAAACATCACTGCTCTAGAGGAGATCTGCATGGAGGAATGGGCCAAAATACCAGCAACAGTGTGTGAAAACCTTGTGAAGACTTACAGAAAACGTTTGACCTCTGTCATTGCCAACAAAGGGTATATAACAAAGTACTGAGATGAACTGTTGTTATTGACCAAATACGTATTTTCCACCATAATTTGCAAATAAATTCTTTAAGAATCCTACAATGTGATTTTCTGGATTTTTTTGTTTCTCATTTTGTCTCTCATAGTTGAGGTATACCTATGATAAAAATTGGAGACCTCTCTCATCTTTTAAGTGGGAGAACTTGCACAATTGGTGGCTGACTAAATACTTTTTTGCCCCACTGTATATATTGTATATATTAGTATGATGTGGCCAGTATGCAAATTGCAGGTGCATTGGTCATACAAAATTCCTACATTACATGATTTCCACATTCAACATATTTTAAACAGACCAAATGTGCCAGAATAGATGAACAGACAGGTCATGTCAAACAGGTTTAACAGACACTTCGTTGATTAGTATGTATCCCCACTGAAAAAGAGGGCAGTGCACTGAGACATTACAATACATCTAGTGTGATGTGCCTCAATGGATTTTAATCATGGGATCTTTGTTTTTCTGCAGAATCAGAGAGATAAATATTAAATGAGCCAGTGGCAGTAATTTCCAGACCACTAGATTTATTGGAATTAATGAGAGAACGTGTCACATAAAAATGAAATGCAACAGCCCAATCAAGAGTGCCGGGACTCAATTTTTTACCACCACCCAAACAATGTCATACAGAGGCAATGTTGAACAGATTTACCGGTTCGACATTAGAGCTATTTCTGTCTTGTCTGTGGCGTAGCAACGGAAAAACGAAATGGAAAATCTAGATCATTGAAACACATGAGTGAGCATTTCATATCAGTTCAGAGGTTGGTTTCCCCTGAGAGTTTCAGGTCAGCTGGAGAAACCCTGATTATGCAGACAGGCTAATAATCACATTTCTACATAAAATCGTCTCTCCTTGAACCGTCTTGACAAGCCTTTCTCAACATGTGGTGAGACAGCTGGCAGTAGCTTGCTCTCGTAGGAACAAATCAGAGTATGATCTAAAGTGGCAAGTGACACATAAACACTAACTGATTAATCATTTTCACATCACTCAATTATTATTTATTATTACTGCAAAGCCGATTCCCATTGTAATAAATTCTCATAAGGGTCTTCTCCACAATTCCTTCATAATTGCATATGAACACTTTTCATGACAAAAGATGTGCAATTTGTTTAGTATTGAGCCCAGTCTACTTCTTGGATTTAGTTGTGTGAACTTTGAGTGAACTTACCTAGTCTTTCCTTTCAACCCCCACAAATATATCACGAAACAAAGCATTCAACAACGCTCAGCTTTATTTCCAGCCCACAAGAGGGGTTCAGCATGTTGGTGCCCCAGGAGTACTCTCCATACATAAAAAAGATCACTTGCTTATTGCAGACACTATGATAGAAGAATGGATGAGAATATTGTGAGTTTTTATTGAAATCCAGACCCAAAATGCATACCAAATATAACATTTTCCCTGATGATTCTGCGCTGCAAAACGGAAATCCCTGACTACAGAGTTCAGCCATTAACATTGTCATTATATTATCATGTGACATCACTCAAAGAAATATTCTCCTTTAACATGTGTTCAGAAAATAAAAAGCATTATGTTTGAGAAGTCCTGACGTGATAGGAGCAGAATTTCAAATTGTAAACCAGGAATACCTTTCCATATTAACAATAACTTGTACCCCTGATGTACAGTCAAAATCTGTGCAGAAATCAGCAGTTAGAGTTTCACCTAAAAAAACTTAATGTTATAAAATTAATAGGTCTGTAGGTGGTATAGATCATTTAAAGCCTGATATATTTGCTTCAGGATGATTAGTCACATAGATGCTGACTGAACAGTGAGGGGGTTTAAATTAGTTAACAACTTCATAAAATTGCTGTTATAGACATTTTTGTTCACTTTAAGGAGCATGGACACATTCTGGTTCCCGTTGGTATGTTTTAACACAAAGGCAGTCGGAAAGGCTGAGAGGGCTCCTGTAGGGAAGATAGATACAGGAGGTTCCGGTGGGATTTGAATCCAGGCCAGCAAGACCGCATGTGATTCTTAAGCTGAGGGTCTTAACCATCTCTGAGCACTCAGTCTTTCTAGACAAAGAAGGCACAGAACACATGCAGGTGCATTAACATATCGACAGATGTACCTGTGAGTTTAAATTTAAATTTTTTTTTAAAAAGCTAGACATTTTCTTTGTGGAACCTTTGTCTGTACATTGATATATTATTTAATAGAGGTAATACTTAACCTGTAATATATATATCAGTATTGGGTGCCTGGCATAGCTGTGTTAATGTAATAATTTTCTCTACACAGGTACAAAAGTTTAGAAAAAAACGCAACGTTATTCTTCCATTCTGCTGAAATTTGGCTATGCTTGCGGTAGTGAATGAGTCATTTCTCTGCAGGGTGTTAAAGGGAGCTCTATGCCAGTTGAGTAATCCACTTACATGTGGCTTATGGAGGTTATAAAGCACAGTGCCAGACGTGTCACCAATACAATGGGCTTATTGGAAATCATTATATAGATGTTCATGTGGTTTATATGAAAAGCCAAGACCCTTCCACCTGCCAAAGCCTGTGACTGACGCTGTGAGTGTAGAGACTATTGGTAGATATCAGGAAGCAGATATGGACTCCATGACCAGGACAGTGACCATGTTCTTCTTTTCGACCACTTATGATCATATATGATTTTGATAGACTTATTTTTTTGCCATAGTGCCCCCTGCTAACTAGTTACAACTGCACGAGGATTCTCACTCAAGAATCTCAACTGTAACGGGTTCAACGGAGCACAAAAGTCCTGCTACGTAATATACTAGAGGACAAGAAGAGCTTGAAGTAAGCTATAAGTCGCATGACACCAGAAAACTTGAGCCAAAAGAGGGAGAGATGTGCAATGCATTAAGGGTTTCTATGGCAAGTTTATATCCTGCAGAGATTGTTGATCAGCAAATTGCACTTAGAGGGCGTTGGGTCTTCCTGCCTACAGCTGCAGGTTTTCAGGGGGCTGTGAGAGTGTGTTTCCTGATTTGCAAATCTCCTTCATTGCAACAGTATCTCCAACATATAGACAGACCAACATGTGCATCATTGTCTCTGCTGTTGTACAGTAAATTCATGTAATTATGCATGCGTATACATGAGAAATTAAAGAGGAAAGCAGTCTTTAGTTAGTTTAGTTATGTATTTAATTTAGTATTTTTAGTCAATTTAGTTATTTTACCTGCTGACAATATTAGTTACTACAAAAGTTGCTCAAATGACATGTATGCTGTAGTTTAATCATCCCACTGCTCAAAAGCAACCTGTAACATCTATTAATTCAGTAAGACAAGGTTTGGTGTCAGTTACACTATACTGATTTATGTATCGGAACTTTGTTTTCTTAGTCTTAGTATTTTTGTAATATTTTTTGTGTTGTGTTGTACTAAAGGGAAAACTAAATGGGCCTTTCTCATTTTTATTTAGACAGAAGGAAGGACAAGAGGAGGGTTACAGAATCCCAGAGTTTACGCACAAGGGGATTCTGAACACAGACAGACTCCCAAGATCTTGTTCCACCCTGCAGGCATTGTTGCTTGCAAGTAAAGCAGATCAGATGTTTGATTCTTTCATTAGACTAAACTGCAATTATATATGCCTGAGGTTTTAACCACAAGGTATGGCTTCCAGTCTCACACTCTCAGCCATAGGGATCAACCTGCATCAGACAGCACCTTATTTAATTAAGGAAATTAACAAGTGGCCCATTGTGGCTTTGCACTGCGTCTGTTACTGAGCAGATTACTGTGAAAGTTGTTTCCTCCCAAACAATGAGAGCATACAGGACCTGGTAGCATTTGACACAGAGACACAGATTAACAGGATTGTTCTTTTCAGCTGTCGTATAGTGTTTCTGCAGAGATACCCCTAAGGCACCAGTGAACACCATGAGCTAGAATAATTCAGACTGCCCAAGTGAAATGTCAAAATGCTGTTGAATAACTCAGCTTAACAGCTATTTATACATGATAAAACTTGATAAAAGTCCATAAATTTGTATCTCTCAAGAAAATTACCAACATAGTGTTTTAGTTTATAGAAATGTGTTGCCTTTACAAATGCCGGAAGTTTAGAATTTACTGGTATAGCTGATTAAAAATTAAACACAAATGCAGTTTCTTTTTTTAAAATATGCTCTGATGCTTCGGCACATCTCCAGCACATTTCACATACTGCACTTATTTTGATTTGCGTCTGCTTAACATACTGTTATGTTGGATGAGAGGCATTAAAGAGAAAGAAATAACAATCAAATGACATATATATATATATATACACAGTAACACAAAAATAAGAGACTGGGTGAGTGTCCTGGTCCAGGAAATATCAGGCCTACTTTGTAGAGATGTCATGATTTTTTTCTACATGAAAAGCCCATCTGCCCTTCCCAGAAGACTGTCTCAGTGTGCTTCTACAGCAATAACACTGTATTCCCAGAGCAGCAGTCCTTAGCTCCACTCAGTATCGCACATATACGGCCCACTGCAGTGCTCAGAAACACACATACATGAGGAGCAGACATGCATGCACATACAGCGCACGCATAGTGTATAGTTAAGAGTAAACACTGGATCATTATCAGTTTATTTCTTATGATTTAGTTGCTTGGCAACAGGGTGGAAATATGAACTGTTAGATACCTAGAGCAAGGATGTTTTTTGATCAGGTCCTGACCCCTCCTCCTGCTAGATAATATGAATCTCCTTTATGCTGCAGTAGTCTTTCAAAGCCCCCAGAGTCATGCAACCATTCAGACAACTCCACATGTGCAATGACTGTGCCTCCATTCATTTACAATGTCAGTATCTAAGCTTTTGACGTGTAGTCGCTTCCATTCATTTCATTTATTTCCTCTGTGACTCAGTGCAATATCAACTCTTTACAATCCGTTCTCTTCTGTCGAACATCACTGACATGTTCAATGCGATCCAGCAAGAAACCTGGCAAGTTTCAGGTCAACTAAAAATCCACATACATGAGAAACCAAATTGGGGTTCAGCTGACGCCATCCTGTCACTCATATCTGAAATCGGGGAACATTCATTGAGCTCGTGAGGTCAACATGATATGTCTTTCAACTGCACAAATAGTGGGTTCTGCCAAGCCACTGAATAATCCAATCACGTGCATTATTTACAATTTTGGGAACACGTTCTTTACTTTTAGCCATGAATAATGCATTTTCACTGCATGGCTTTACTTTCATCATTATTGTTCTCTGTGGCATGAATTCTGTCATGTGTGTATCCATGTTTAAATCCTTTGTATGACGCATGTATGCTCCAGAGATTGGCACTGTCTAGCTGCAGATGAAGACAGTTCTATAAATAGGGTTGTTTGTGGATGATAAAAAATGGAATTCTTGAGCTCGCTGACAGCTCATAAATTTACCTTATTATTCCACTCACACAGTTTAGTCTGCAAATGTCAAACAGTGTGTTCATATCAGGATCTATATCTTTAAATTCCAGCATGCATCCTTGTGAGTGTCTTCTCCTGTCTCATTAATCTGTAAAAATGACAACACCTCAGAGAGTGTATTCCAGTTAATTGACAAAGGCACCATTACACTGTAAGCGCTTTCATCCAAAACCCTAGGAAAAAGTCAGGTTTCTACTTCCAAATATTTGTGCTCTAATTTTTCATTGTTTGCAGATTGGTTCCAGAAATTTCTTCTATCTGTGTTTTATGCCTGAGAATAGTTCAGTGAGTGTTTGAGTATTTGACATTCCAGAGGGGTTCCTCTAATGCGCCCTGGTGATTATGATGTTTTTCCTGGGGGATGCTCTCTTACCAGTGAATCATATTTAGCAGCACAGACTGCTGTCGGGGTAACAAAAGTAGAATCCCTCTTTAATCAGAAGCCAGCCCCGAGGCTAGATGTTCCTGGACTGTAATTGTGGCATATAATACATCTCTGATTAATCCATGCCTTTAGGATACTGAGGAGCAATAAGACTAACGTTCCCTCAGCAACTATATCCAGAAAAATTCATATACTGGATGCAGAGTGACAGTGTTTTGGAGATTGTTTATGATTGAAGCGTTTTTGCTTTTGGTATGCAACAACACTACTGAATATCTTGGACTGTAGGTACACAGTTATCTTGTTGGTGCTGCAGCTCTTCACAAGATGCTGAATGTACTGAACATGTCATCACAAGGTCATTACTAACCTTGCGCTGATAGCCTGCTGGTTAGATAGACCACAAGAAACACTTGAATCACATAAATATTTCTACATGTAGATTCATTCAAACTGTCCAGATGGCATCACAGACTTCCATCTGACTGTTTAAGATACAGGCTTTTGATTCTGAAATGGTTCAACGCCATATGATGCCATGTGACACCCCCCCCCAACCGTGATCATATCTCCCTGTCACTGTCTCAGTGTTTCTGTGAAACATGATCTCTCATTCGATCTCTCTACATCCTCTGTGTGCAGGCACACCTCTGCCAAACCACCAGACAGCCCGGCAGCAACCACAGATGGGGGAGACAGGACCTAGCCTGCAAGAGCGTCATAGAACTTCGCCTCCACACTTAACTCAATCTGTGCCCATGTAACGCCAGCATGGCTAGGCTAGTCCTGCAGCCAGATCCACCCCCATATCTGCGATTGTCACACCACAACACCAGCAGCACAGCAACACGCTCCTTCATTGTGACAGATTTAGACGGCACTCGGCGTTCTCACCACCTGTCAGTTCACCATGTTCCACCATGTCGCCATGGCGATAAGGGTCTTTAGACTAATATTGTTAGTTGTCCTGTAACTGCCTTGCCTTCGGGGTGAAATACACACATCTGACTTTACCGCCTGCCGCTCAGACAGAAGGGCTGGCCTGGTTGCTTTTCACACAGTCAGGCTGGTTCACTCAAAGGTCTGACTGGTTATAGATTATGCACAAACCAGGCAGCTACAAAGGACAGAAACATTATGTGGAGATGGTATCTGCAGAGCAACAACCAGCAGCATTGCAGAAATGCCACACATTCACATGCCCCAAATTCTTATCTTTGTGCTATAACATTGCCCCCGAAAATACAGCAGCACATGTCAACATATACACCTCGTCTTGTTTTCAAACGGCACATCTCACACCTTTAAAACATCAGGTAGATTAAATAAGTTGCAAGGAAAGCCAGTGTTGTGTTTTGTAGAGGACATAATTATCTGATCACAATTCATTTTAAAAAGCTGATTAGTGATTTAAAAAATAAGGTATGAGCAAATGAACAGTTCTCGAGACTGTGAGTGTAGTTGTCTGACATGATTAGATGCTCACCAACCAAGAGAAAGAGCAACAGTTAGCACACCTCACTGAACTGCATTACAATATAGAGGGTTATTCATGGTGAGAAAGGGAACTGTGTCCTGTGGTGCACTCCTACTGATGAGGAAGATTCAGTGAGAAGCTAGGGCAGACCTCAGACCTGTAATAGTACATCCATAAATTACCACAAGACAGGGGCCCTCTCTGAGGAGCCCCAGATGCAGCGTTTCACTAAAATTACACCTCGTTTATCAAATCCTTTATTTCCAAACTGTCCTTTTCACCAGGAATCCCAATATAGCTGCTCTGAATCCTCCTCTCCTCACATCATTTCCCAGGAGCTTTCTACCTGTGTAATGTATCATTGTACTGTACTGTGTGTTTGGCATTGTGTTTTGTCAGCAGGGAGACCAAAACATTTGTTTTGGAACTAAAGAAAACAGAGACGTTTGCAGTGTTCCAGGACGATCGGGGGAATATTAAACCTAACATACTTTTAATAGCAGCATTTACTCATTCAAATAAAAGTAGATACTAGATATTAATGTAACACACCGCTTTAAACTTGTCTACAAAATACAGACAGGGTTTTCACATGCCCACTTGATAAAACACTCGTATGACAGCAGCTACTCACTGTGATTAATTTATTGTTAGCATATCAGTGCTGACATGTCTACTGCTGGCTGCTGTTGTCTACAAATCATGACTAAAAAGTATGGAAGGATGCCACCACCAGCATTTTGCCCTGAAGTACCCACTGGGGAAAGCTGCTAACAGCAGACCGCCACTGGCAGGGGTTCCTACAGTATTTATGCTTTATCAATGATCTGAAGCCAATTATTATTTTGGGATAGGCAGAAGTGTGTTCCTTTCTTCTAACAAGCAGATATCTGGAACATGAGGCTGCGTGTCTCGAGTGAGGTGAACCGTACTCTTCAGCCGAGACAGCAGACACGGTCCTCTGGCTGACTGAGCCAGGATGATGAGTTTATGTTAATGCTTTGAGGCATGTATATTTGTGGATATTTACAAATCTCAGTTCCACGTGACACACTATCCCTTTTTTACAATGACTTGAAATTACACTGATGTGGCAGCCATATTACAGCTGAAGATTCGGAGACCCAATTAGCAGAGCTTTCATCGCATCAGCTTGAGTGAGCCGAAAGGAGCGCTGCTGCTGAGAGTAATCGTGCCGTCACAAGTCATCCTGTCAGCCCGTCCCGAGCGCAACATCTGTAGCATGTCTGCCTCTGACAGGGCCGCGGTTGAAGTGTGAATTACCGGGAAAGAGAAAGAGATCTTCTAAATTAGATCAGCCAAGCATATGGGCATACAGGTAAACAGATCCTCCTTGCGGAACCGATACTCATTAAGTCCCTGTGTTAACATCTCGCAAGGGGTAATTGCACATGGTACTTAAGTCTAAATGGACAGTTAAATATGACCATCCATCACAATCTCGCTCTTGCTTGTACTCGCTCCTCTCTCTGTCTCTCTCTCAAGCCCACAGTGGCTGTTGTTGGTTAAATACACCTTCTGTAATTGCACTGTCTGACAAAATGAATGTAGCTTTTGACCAACTCATTTCATGGCATAAAACAAAGATGATTTTCAACAGCAAATTGAAAATGAATTACTCTATTACAGATACAATGTAGACGGCCCACCCACTCAGTTGGTGTGTTTTCATTAGATCCTACCTGAATGGAGACATCACTGTAGGAGCCTCCTATGACCCCAGAGATAGCCAGAGGGACGTCATCATGGATGGCATAGGAGCCATCGGGGCACGTGTACTCACTGTCGTCCACTTTGGTGAGGGAGGCCCTGACAAACTCCAGAGACTGCTCTAGAGCGTAGGTGTCCTTAGAGCAAGTGTCCAGTATATGAGCTCCCAGTCTGATCCCAGGCAGGATGTGCTCATCCTTGTTGATTTCATCTAGTGCCAGCAGCATGGCCTCCAGTCTCTGGATCCCTCTCTGAGCATTGATCTTCCCACAGTCCTCTGCCCCCTCACCCTTCTGGTGCACAGGGAACAGGCCGCCAATCATCAAATCTCCGTCCAGTGTGATCTCCCTCTTGGAGTCAGTGTTATAACCTACCACAGGCAAACCCTGGGGAGCCTGGGCAAAGAGAGACACACATAAGCACAGCAGACTGAGGTGGGACAGCCAGAGGGGTCGGGGCACAGGGCGCACCCCCAACACAGGGGATTTCCCCAATGACATATCCCTGGGCAAAACAAGGTCACTGGCCTGCCTGTGGTTTCTGGTCAGCGTCCGGTCAACTTTTGATGACGGCAGCTCTGAAGAGAAGAACAGCAAGGCGCAGCAGCACCAGATCTCAAAGCACCAGTGTTTTTATTCGGACAGAGGCCATTTACAGCATCAGTGCCATCCTCTTCATCCTTCTCTTCTTCAGAGTTTTTGTAGATTACAGCCTGCAGATCAAACAGAGAGAAATTCAGTCACAGCCTTTTAGCTGGAGTACAATAATCCCTTTGTCTCAAACACATTGTGTCTGCCAGGGACTGACTCGTCCCATGGATATATTTGAATGTCATCTGTACAAGATTGTAAATATTTGTATCCTTTGATGCTTATTGATTATGGGTGTGACATGCAGGGCAGAAAGAAACATAAGACAGTTCATTATTAGAAGCCACCACATGTGCCACTACGCAACAGGAGTAAATCAACAAGATGACAATTCTTTCATTTGGTTTATAGTTAATCTAAAGACAATTACCATTTTAAATATTACTGTTATGCAGAGGGAACATTGAAGAGGTATATACAGTACTGTATAGAGTTCACCAACAGAGCAGAGTTCACTGAGGAAAACACAAACTTCCTCCAAATGGCTTTCTCATGTTTTTAAGCAGTACACAGTCAAACCCTCATTGTGAGACGCTTCATTTAGAGTGTGTGTGTGTGTGTTGTATTTTGAAACTCCTTTGCTCTTCTCCTGTTCCATTGTCTGACCTCCTGTTACTTCTCTTCTAAGGCAGATGATTGTACAACTCTTTTATAATCACATGTGCACATGCTCCTGTACACCGAAAGTCTACGGAGATACCAAATCATGTCCCCAAGGAACGTTTTGTCGAATCACATGAACTACTCACACAGTTTCACAAAAAACACAATTTACGCACAACAAAAGCACAATCCAAATGCAAATAAAAAGAGATATTGAAATCTATTTCAAGCACACAAATGAATTTTGTTGCCAACAGATTGAATTAGTGTGTTTTCATCTAGAGCTACATAAACTTATTCATTTGTTCTGCCGTCTGTAATGTGGTACATTATTTATTTTCAATACAAAGCGAGATGCAACTCCAAAAAAACATGTTAGTAAAACAAATGTGACTCACACTGAGACAAACAGTGCATTTGGGGTTTCAGTGTTGCTGGATAAACACTGAAGAGTTAAGCCCTGTCCTTGAATTAAAAAGGCATTTACTGTTTGTGTTCATTTAAACTAATAATAATACACAATTGATCTGCCAGGCCAGAGGTTAGGGTCAGCTACAAATGGATTCCTTGGAGCTAGAAGAAAGAAAAAATAAGTGCAACTTCCGTGCTACCAAGTAAGTGCAAAATACAACAGATTGTACAGCAATGAATATTCTGCAGTGCTAGCAATCTGTTAAATTAATAGTGTATTTAGCAAAACGTCAAACTATTCCTTTAAGTTAGATTACTTTAAGCCCACATAAAACCCAAAGTGGTCCAGCTGTTTTTATTAATTGTATAATGTTTTCCATATAAAAGTCCTTTGCCTGAAATAGTAAAATTATAGATCATTATAATAAATAAAATTTGCTTAAATCAAGCAAATTACTCAAATTGGTCATAAATCTGGCATCGATGTGCTGTGCCACGTCCGTTTTAACGTGACACTCCCATGTAAGGAGCTAGAGCTGATGCAGTGTGTGTATGGATTGGCAACAGAAGAGATGCAGGGTTATTGTTCAGTCCTGGTGTCAGTCCCCACAAATCCTAGAGACTTAATTAAGCAGTGCAAGTGTGGGAGAAGTTTATCGGAGTCAATTATTGAGCTACAATGATCTGTGTCTTATACACTGTCTCAACAAGTCGCGCAGGCTGACAAGCAGTAATTAATGGTATTTATGAGAGATTATGAAACCATAGCATAGGGATATTAATACTCATCTTTGTCTCTTTCTGTTTCAAAATACTGACTTACCTATTCAAACAGCATATAGCTCTCAACAGGAGTCAGACTGCGGACCACATTCTTTGGGGGTTTTCTCTGTTTCTCGGTTTCTCTCTAGTCTCTCTCTCTCTCTCCATGTTGTTTCCATGGAAACTTGCCAGTAGATGGAGAGGGTGAAGAGGAAGTGGAATACAGACCAGGACAAGTGGGCCAGTATGACCATGCATGCTGTGTGGTCAGACTGGTCCTGTGGGAAAACTGCGAAGCCTGCACTGTGAACCGACCAAACTGATCCGACTCTAGTCAGAGTATTTCATGTCTGTCTTTTAAACACAAGCAAAACAACTGAACGATGCAAGCCTCTGTTTCAAACCACTAATGTGTTTCAATATTGCTGTAATATCTTTGATCCATCAGTTGTCCAGTAGTGGTTTGATAAAGAATTACCGCCTTAGAGATGCTTCTGGTGCAAACACTGCAGTATTTTAATAAGAAATAAGATGTGACATGTTGCATTACATTTTATGAGCCGTCAGTGAAACTTAAAAGGTCCTTTTTCTTCCACACAAAATAAGTGTGTGGATGTCAGACTTGCCATTTGCTCCCTCAGCAGCTTGTCAACAAGTGAAAATCCATTGCAACAGCCTGTGAATATGGGCCACGTCACTACGACTTCCCTCACATACAAAGGCACCTGCAGACAAGGAATACAGTTGTACAACAAGAACGTTTTAATGTTTGGGGAGTGTATTCTGGCCGTACTGTAGCTCTGCAGCGTGTGATAAATGCCCAAATGGCGAAAGAAACTCTGGGCTGTAAGCTGACTAAATGTGTTTATTTTGAATAGAAATATGCAGTGAAAAAAATGTCGGCAATAACACTGGTAAAGCACTTAAGCACACAGCCTCAAGAGAGAATGGTGACAAAAGGATTTCAGGCTGACACATTGTCAGTCTCCACCCCTATCTTGCATTCCCACGGGGGGCCTCCGTCTCACTAGTGGACTCTATTTCTCTCTCTGTCTTTGTTCACTGAACTCCAATATCCAACATATTTTGAGCATACACCTTCCTTTTGGAAAACCTGTCTTAAAATATTCCATCATTGCAAAGCCGCAAACAGTAAATGATGGTAATCTCCATATATCTACATGCTACAGTTTTATGAAGAATGCTTCATTCAGTTTTAGGCCAAAACAATTCACTGACATGTACAATTTTATCCTCATTTTAGATACTTCATTTGAAAGTCACACTCAAAGCAATAGTTTTTTGGTAGACATTTTGGGTGATACGCTTACTTTGTTATTTGCAGACAGTTAGATGAGAAAGACTGATATTGCTGATATTGTCCATCTATTAAACATGAAGCTACAACCAGCAGCCGGTTAGCTTAGCTTAGCATAAAGACTGGAAACAGGGGAAACAGCTAACAAACAGCTAACATGTAACACCAATTAACACTTGTGTATTTAATCTGTGTAAAAACCGAATGGAAAAAAGACATGTTGAGATTTTATAGGGGGTTATGTGTCGAAATATTTCATTCACTTCCAGGATCTCTGCTCCCGGCCAAGAAATAGTCCAACTCATTATCCCAGTAAAAACACAATGCGCCATTTTTACACTTTGGTTATTGTGCGGACTAAACGAACTAAATATAAGTGTGTTCATTCATGAGCTTTAGAGGAGCTAGTAGGCAGATTTTGTTACGTTTGGACAGAGCCCCCCTGTTTACAGTCTTTATGCTAAGCTAAGCTAAGAATCTGCTGGCTCTAGCTTCATATTTGCCACACAGACATGAGGGTGGAATCGATCCTTTCATCTAACTCTAGGCAAGAAAGAAAATAAGATTATCTCCCAAAATGTCAAACTAGTCCTTTAATAAATGTGAAAACTTTGTCTAGCAGGCACAAGAATGATTATAATATTTTATGGCTGTGGGTTTTCTGAAAAGCCATGAAGATTCTGACATAATGTTAGATAGCTGTTGAGTATTACTTGGTTTCTGGCTTATAGACTACATCAGTGTAATGCAATCCCAAAATACTGTGTGTATGTGTAAATGATAGATGCTAAGAGTAATATTTACACTTTAGATGTAATATCCCACCCAGGATTCTGTCTACACGTTAACTTCAAAGAAGACGTTGCCTCTCATTTTTCCTCTCTCCTCCTATGCGGCCATCTCTGCTTCCCTCTTCACCAGATGGCCTTTTTAATTCAAGAGCGTAAAGCCTGCCAGCCTCTTACACACTTCAAACCAGACTGTGTGAAGGAATGGGAGGAGTGGATGAGGGCCGAAAAAATTACAAGAAAAGATAGCAGATGCGAGAGGGCAGGGGAAAAAAATTGGAAAAAGAGGGGTGGATGGCAGTGTGGGCAGCAGTGAAAGGGGGATGAGGGTAGGGTCTGAGAAAGATGCTACCCAGGCTGATTTTTTTTATGACTCATTTGCCCCAGGAGTGGAGTGCAGCATTAATATGGTAATATCCCCCCAGGCGATAGCAAGTGTTGAAGAGCGGAGGTCATCTACTGTACATGCAGCCCTGAGCCTGGGTAAGCAGGTTGGAGATCCCCAGTGGAATGACTTGGAGGCTGGCTAAGAGGAAGCAAAGGTAAAGGGAGTCAGGCTTCCCTAAAATCACATTTCCAGCTGACAAAGAGAATGGTCCTGGGTGCGGAAAGACTGAAAATGGTCTGCTAATGGGAAAGAGTCTAGAGTGTACACACACACACACACACACACACACACACACACACACACATTGCTGAGCACAAACAATGCATGAAGCTTAAAATGCTGGAAGCACCTGTGACCAATTAAACTATGTTATAGTTTGCTATTGAATATTTGATATTTGATTTAATTTCTTGACACATATTAAAGGACAAGGCTAAACCTACTAACAAGTATTTACTGTGCATGCCAAACATAGTTTATTCCTCTGTTAGGTCCGTAGACCTAATTGTTACAGAAACTATTAAAAACACATCAGTGAGCCACACTGTTACACTGAGTGATGAGTTGATCGCACAAACACCCTCCTGTTGCTGTAAATACTCACTAAAGAACTGAAATGTGCATGTGTACTGTTTTATGAAATGACTTAGCCTTTCTAAAAAGGAATCCATGTATTTGTGACTTGTTTTTAAAGATTTACGTGCTCAGTAGGCATGAATGGAGCTGAGAGTCAAAGGGTAGAGGAGTCCCAACACGTTGTTTTTGGTCTTATTATGAGATATATTGATATTAAGAAAAATACAGAATAGCTCCAGCCTTATGCTTTAAAGATATTTTTTATGTTGACCATATTTTTGTCACACAAAGACATGCGTAGAGTTTAGTACTGCAACTAGTGATTCAAGAAAAGCTGAAAATCTTAACATTTGAGAGGCTGGGAGCAGCAAATGTTTGGCATTTAAGCTTGATGAATTTCTTGAAATAAAAATAACTTCTCCAGGCTACACGTAGGCGCATGTGGACGGGTCAGTTGGAGATGTTCGTGTAGCTGTTTCTTTTATACTAATAATGTTTAAAAGTATAATATATAATGTTTTAAGTTTATTTCTGTTCTGTTTTTGAACCCGCCTCCCAACAGTAGTTGGACCAACCACTCAGTGTGCTTGGTGTGCATGTCCGTACGACACATTTTTGAGATTTGGAAGGTGTTCACAGAAGCATAATTTCAGCTCTAAATGACTTATTTCCTGTCGATCAATTACACAATTAATCCTGTGTGACAATTATTCTCTTGGATTCTCTTCACACATCCTCACAAGACACACATAGAGCAACTGTAATCTATTGTGTTTTGTGAGTTCCCACTTGTTCTAGTTTCTTTAATCTGACTAACGCAGCATTCTTGAGGTTCTCCATGTTTGTTATCTTGCATTCACAATCCAATCAGCTTCTAGGAGGTCTCTTAACAACAATTTAGAGGTTGTATTTTTCTCAATATTGGATGCATTGTCGCCTATTATCAAATAATTTTGTGTTTTCTCACTCAACCCCTGTGGAATTACTCATTAATGACTCATTCAAACAGCAGCAAACATGGCTACTTAAAGCAGCAGCACAGTGAAGTGCTTCAGCCTATTTTCCTGTTACGTTTTAAAAGACAGATGACTGCTAACAAGATCTATAGAATATAGTGATGGCAGACAGGGAATCCTACATGGATTATCTCTGAAGCTCACCACTCAGAAGCCACAGAGTGTTTGAATCCAGTTCAATTAATGTTGTGAGGAAGATTGAATGGATCAATGATGTCCACTGAAGTTACATCAGTAAAACAATGAAATGACTGCCAAAAATACAACCGCTGACCTTTTCTGATAAGGTCATTTATACAATTAGCAATTGAAGAACGAGGAGGTCCTTTCAAGGCATTTTTGAGTAGCAGCTACTGCAATTAAGAAGAAATGAATCAATTCAGACACTCGCTGCATCACTGTTAGGGTTTACTGTCGTACGGCTGTAATTATGTTCAGTTTAGACAGTCAGAAAATGGAAAAAGAACCTCATATTCACTTCTTGATTATCATACAATCCACTTCATTCTATGTATGCTTTTATGCTTCTGTTTAACAAACAGCTATGCATTTTTCAAAGTTGACTGTACACCACCCCCTCAACCCCATCCATCTCCTCCCTTCTCTCCACCTGCAAAGGGGGAATCCCTTGCATGTGTTCAATGGTCCCTTCGCCTCCCAGGAGCCCATTCTGCCTCCCTCATCAAACATTCATCCTCTCTCTTCGTCTCTCAGAGATCATTACTGCCAGGCCTATGATTGGCCCGGAACACAGTGATGGATGTACGGAGCCTTTGTTTCAGAGGTTTTTATTGTATCTTTGCATTATTAATCATCACACCACCACACTGTTAAAAGAAAGTGGCCTAAAAAGCCATGATTGGGGTTTTTTTTTGGGGGGGGGGGGGGGNGGGGGGGGGTCATTAGAAGTGCTGTTCCTGGCTTGACAATTGATATTAGTGAGGGAATTAAAGTTATATTATCTTAAATGTGATGAGATGAGAGCTCACATTTAGTTTTCTATGTTTTTAAATGGCACCATTTATATAACTAAAAAAACACAATATCCCAGAGCAGTAAGGATTGTTTTAACTGGGTGCTTCGATTTCTCTTAATTTAGTTCTTGCCTTGGCAAAATGGCAGTTTCATTGTATTCATGAGTCATGATATTTTTGTGTGTAATCTTACGCAGTGGTATTTCCATCATTGTATTTCCCTCCCTTTTATCTTCTGATACTATCTAATTTTAATTCAACCATCCACTAGCACTCAAATAAACACAGAATTATGTTTATTTTTCAGACTTCTCTATAATATTTGTGGCTTTCTTGTGAAATACTGTAGTTTTTAGAAAATATACGCCAATTGAGTTGCTCACAACTTATAGACATCCTATGACAAGGAGTTGCAATATTACTTTATATTAAGGCCTCACAAGCAAAAAAGGTTGTGAACCACAGCTTTAATGCATCAATATTGGGTCTCAAAACACTCAGCTGATCATTTTAGGGCAGTTTAAATGCTTAACAGTACATTCGCAGCATGAGAAGTAAAGAGAGCTTGGGCTCTGCTGATTTGACAGGTATAGTATTATCAATCAGCTGCCAGTCAGAAATCTATCTAGGATAGGGGCACTAGGATACTTGAACGACAAACATGCTGTATATTTTTGTGCCCAAAACATCCTAAATGAAGGGCAAATTCCTGAGGTGGAAACCTCACATCCATGGTTAATCCACATGTATGAAAAGGCTCTTACATTTTTATTAACCCTACTCCTTCAAGTGTTCCTAAACCAATTAGTATTACTGGAGGCAGGATTTATTTTAGTAAGCGTTGCAAGCAGAATACATCAACAGGAGTTCATTATTACTCACAATTGAAATTATTGATGCAGCTGACCTAGGACTCACATAGGAACCTCTCACACACACTCAAAGAATGTAAAATAGGAATGAGTCATTTGCAGTCAGTGCAGAAGTTAATTTTAATCTTAGAGTCATGTGCACATCATTAATTAATTGGAAGCTTCTCTAATGCTTTCACTTGAGTCGGCCCATGCTTAAATCTTTTTACTTGAGTAGAAATCCACTGAAGGTACGGTGCTTTTTCTCAGCTTTATGTATGATTTGACCGTGATTTCATCAGGACTGCATTGTCAGTGAATGGTAAGCGGACTTTGCAGACTCCCTGAATGTGTATGTTTGAGCTGAAATGAAATGTATAGGAAAAATACCTACAGTACAAGTGGTACACAACTGTGTCTTATTAACACCAGTGCAGATCAGCTTAATCAGTACATAAATACCTACATTTACAATAGAGCAGAGGGACACTGAATATGTCATTTAACAGATGTTATAGCTGTCAGGTGTACAGTATAGACCAGGCTTTATGTGGACGATACTGACAGACATCCATCTGCCAACTGATGTACCTCACCTGCACATGTGTGTGAGTGTGTAAGCTATTAAGCTGTCCTTTTTGATAGGACCAGAGTGATTAATCATACAAGAATTTGATCACTGATAGCAAATACAACCCGCATGCATCGCAAGAGTGCCGATAAAGTAACAAGGCAGATGTCTCTAAGTTAAAACTACAGACAGCAAGCAGGACTTAGAGAAACCACATATTGGTCCTAACAGATCACTCTGGTCAGCTATTTAAAGAAAACGTCTACACTTTTAAAGGGACTTGGTGTAATAACAGACAAGTTAAGCTATTACGAGTGAACATAGAAAAAGCCTTTTGCAGCTTTGATTTCAGAGTCACTTTTGCATTGTTTGTTCCAACACTCTTACATGCTGCTACCCAGCTCTGGTCGTCCAGCATCCAAAGTAATTAACAGGGCCCCCCCATCCTCACGTTACAGGGGCAGTGAGTCCCCTCAGCATCAACTCAAAAGTAACAGGTGAGGCAGGCTGCATTCAGGGCTGAGCTATGGAGGGAGCACAGGTCAGACAGCCTCGCCTCCTCCTGTTACTTTTTGTTTCTGGATTCAGGTGATGGCAGTGGAGCGTGGGCTTCTTCAGTCGGCCATGACCTGAATAATTTACAGTAATCAACATCTTCAGCTGTGAGCGCTGGGCTCGCACATCATTTCAGATTCTCAGTCTTACAGGAGGAGGATTTTACTTATATGCTTAATTCTATTATGTAAGAAATTCAGAAAAATGCATCTTATATAGTAACGGACAATTAAACACCTTACTAATAATTCATTTGTGTTTCTCTACGAATCTGTGTACTGGCTGAACTAATTACACTGCATTCTGTGGGGGGTTTTCTATTGTGTTTTATCTGCTGAACATGCAGCACAGATGCCCCTGAGACTGGAGGAAGCATCCACAGTACATTTTGCTTCCCTTAATGACTTTGTCCAGTATTAGCAACACAGCCTCTAAATATTTCCGCCTTGGAGTATTAATTTATATTCGTCGTGTGTTTAAAAATGTACTTTAAACTCCTGATGATATGATAATCAAAGAATTACTCAGAATCACTATCTGTAGCCACACATACAGCCTTTTAATGTTATCATGCTAATTTACAACATCAGCACTGATGTGGCTCTATCAATCTGGATTATTTCATTTCGAGATGAAAAAGACAATAATGATAGATAAACTATACATATTCTCTGAGCATCTTCTGGTACCAAAACGTAGAAACACAAAAGGAAAAGATGATTGTGGAGACCATCTTCTTCTCTCCAACACCCCGTGGCACACAAACTGAATCTCAAGTTTTTGACTTTTAAATCGACTTTCTTCGCAATGTTTCGCACTTTTTTATCACACAAAGTGATTTTGCCAAATGAGCGAGATTGGAGACATGGCGGTTGTTGTCTACTGCAGCGCCTGTTTAGTAGTTTGTCAGCAGCCTCGCACATGTGGAGGGTTGTGCAGCAAGTAGACATGGTTGTAGCCAGAGAGGTAGTGGTCAAGAAAAAGGAGGCAAAAAAATGTGTTCATCATATGGTGAACAATCGCCAATGTCAATAAAAACAATGATAATATTGTCAGAAAATGACGCACTAATGTAGCCTAAAATGTATTCCTTCATCCCCTTCGCTATTAGATTATACGAATCTGACAGTCCCACTTTAAACTGCAAAGATTTGCTCAAAATCTTTTTTTTATTTTTTTTAAATAAGGTAAGATCAACTCAATAAATTCACACCTGAATTGACTTGTACTACAGCTCGTAGAAGTTCACAGAAATGGACCTTCAACCATTCAACGCACAAATCAGTGGAGACAAAAACACACGCACGCAGCCTACACATCTCTTACCTGTGCGGGGTTCCTCAGTTTCCAGCGCTGCCGTGCGATGAATAGATTGTGTAAACCCAACGCATATCCTTTGCAGCAGTGTTGAGTTTTTACGGCTAAAACCAGCGCGGCTGTGAACTACAGAGGAGCTGGGTGAATGGCTGGAGGAGGCGAGTGTCGCTGTCTGAAGTTTGAACCGCGTGCAGCTGTGCCGCGCGCCAGGAGCTGTCCGCGGTGCTGAAAAACCCCCAACCACGCGACGAGCCGCCGGATTCCTGGAGGTCTGATCCCGCTGACAGCGGTTCAAAAGTCACATCTCTTAAACGCGCTTAAAACAAATGCGACTGACGCCCACTTCATTGTGCTCCTGAAAAGCAGACGTTTCACTTTCTTGAGCCTCAACTGTGAAGAAATATCATAAAGACCAATCTAGAAAATAAAATGTGACGTTTTTGAGTCTGATAGGATGCCAGATTATCTGCTTTAGCGCTCAAAAAAATCCAATCGGACACAAAGTTTAAATTCTACCTGTTACTCGAGGAGGCTGTGCAAAATCTTCAGTAACTGGCAGCAAAATGTTCAAACATGATCTTGCTGCAGATAAAGCGGCCAGCCTGAGAGAGCCTCAACCCTCAGAAGGTTTGGACACTTGAACAAAGGCGCAGTTGCCCCACGCATGAACATTCCTGGAGAGAGCCCGTTTCATCCTAACTATGCCAAATTAACATGATGTAGTTTATAGCCTAATGGAAAAGACTTCGTTCAGCTGGGTTGTAAGCAGCTGAATTGGATCTCAGTGTGGAGAAGGTTTAAGAGTCGCCCCCTATTTGTTCAAGCGGTCAGGAGGGGGGGCGGGGGGGGGATTCTTTGGAGACTGCTTATCTTCAGCGGTGGAAATTTTATTTGGGATCGGCAAACAAGTTGTGACACGGCACGGGAGTGTGAGGTCAGTCCCAGATGGCACAGTGATGCGCGCGGAGGACATGCGCTTTGAGAGGGTGAGCTGCGACCCTTTCCTCTCTCCTGCCAAAAGCAGCTTCAGACACGCAACGCTCGGCATCTGTATTTGTTTGTTGAGACATCTCCCCCCCACCC
>LKNJ01003509.1:39563-62285 GCA_002120245.1 Maccullochella peelii
CCCCCCCCCCCCCCCCCCCCGCCCCGCCCCTCCCATTTCTCTCCACGTGCAGTGTAATGAGATTAATAATTGACATCATGGGAAGGCAATAATCTCAATGCCCTAAAATCTGCATGACACCCCTGTTGGTTTCACAATTAATTACATCAGTTGTTGACCCAGTGTGTCATCGCAAGTCTCTTCCAGACTGATTTTCATTTTTGCCTTCGGACAAAGGTTGGAGTGCCAGTATTAAAACTGAAAGTGCAACAGACATGTGGTGAGGGCATCTGTCCCTGCAGACTGATCACACCTCTGCAGGCAGGGCAGCCACCAAGCTCAGAGCATAACACAAAACAAAATGTTGCCTGCAGACTGTTAGAACTTCTCCCATGGTCTGAGAGTGAACAACATAAGAGATGATGCTTCGTTTCTATTTTGCAGACAGACCAGAACAATGTAAAGATGATGGACAATTTAAAGGTAAAAGCAGCATAAAGTGTCTTAATAAGCCCGTTCCTCTGCCACAAGTCGCAGGAGCAGCTTCAGGGCTCCTCATCTGGTGTTTTGAAGATGGTGTTGGAGAGCTGATATCTGGTGAACATGAAGACCATGTACATGTTCATACTCATCAAACCATTCAGTGACCCCTTGTGCCCTGTATGGAGGCATCTGCATTTGCTGTTTCTCCACTCATTCATTCAGGTTTTTCCCTTTGATTTGTCACCCATCTATCTTGCCCATTATGGGTTGTGCTCCTTTCTGCCCCTTGGAAGAGTCTCCAATAGCCAGACCAATATAGAATTTTTGAGGAACATACCCAATATTGATATTTGAGTTTAAAATACAGTAATAGTAATAGTAAGATAGAGTAATGATACATTGGTCGATTTCCATTTTTACACAAACATTTTGTGTAAGGATCCCTTAAAGGTTTTTTTTTTGTTTTTTTTTGAGAGAACTGTGACCAGCTAGACATTTTACCGATGAAAATAAAACTTGTCAGTGCTTTCTGGTGCACAAATTATGTGAGAAAGACAGTTTCTAAATTGCCAAAACATATAATTTGATATGTTACATCTGTAATACATGAAATAAATGCGATAAGCCAATATCTACCATTATACTGTCCTGACCAGGAGCAAAGAAGGACTTTTTCTCTCTCTGGCTGATGGTGCATTAAATCAGTAAAATGACTGTGCCTACAATGGTGTTGGATTTGAATGAACACATACTTGTAGGTCATGACGCTCATTAAGGACCAAATAAAAACCAGGATCAAATATCAATAGTCTGCTGGAGCCTATTCTTCCTCTTCTGCTGCACACACAGCTGATTAAATAAATTGTGACAAAAATGCCAAACCTCTCATTAAAATGCTGCTCGGATCAATGCCGCTCGTGCTAAGGTGACAGAATGTGGATACAATAACATTTTGTAACAATATTTTTAAGAGTATTTGTGCTTCCCAAAAGGTACCCAAAGTTTGTATTATTTTGTGCACGTTGGTTATTATTTTAAGTGTGCAAGGGGAAATTGCTCCCTCAAGAAAACCTTAAAACGGCTTTGCTTAATTTGCTTAACTTTCACTGAAAAATACATTATGCCATTTCTGGTCCTTTCTTGAAACAGTTCTCTTTTATTCAGCTTTTGAATCCCAGGTCTGTGCCCATCCCAAAGAAGTGGCGGCACAGGCAGTCATTACAATGTGAAACCATGAAAGCGGTTAGCGTTTAAAAGAGAACTTACTAAGTTATTAGGCACTTACTGCCCCATCAATAACATCTGAACAACACTGTGTCCCTCTGACACCCACAATTTGTTGCATCACTCCGTCTCTGTTGGGAGACAAATAAAAATGGATAAGGTTTGTCCTCAGTAGAGCAGTAATGATGTGGCTTTGTGTTAGAAAACTTGTTTTTAACAGACATCTGTATAGAATAGGGGGTCATATATTTTGTGTGCAACTAAATCTATGCACAACTGATTCCTGTCAACTGAACTTTTCATTTGAAAATTTTATTACAGACAGAAAGACATAACCATGTCAATGTACTGTACAGTATTTCCAATGTCTCACAGCACCAACAACTTCAACCTACGAACATATCACAACTAGTCTCTGGAAGTGAAGAATTCTGGCTACAAACTGAACCGTAGAGTGGTTTAACAAACTATAGAAGAGAACATTACGTTAAAAAAACTAAAGCAATTATCTGAGCACAGAGTGACAATAAAATGCTCTGTAAAGTTCTGTAAGGGAAAAAAGTTTACATCTCTGAATTGCATTTTAAAACCTAGTCCTGGTGACTTGGAGGCGTCGGTGTACTTTACTACTGTAAGTCCTCACTGGTGTTGACGTTTCTCTGCCTCAGACTTCAGAATTTCCCCGGTGTGACAGATATCCTCCACACTGGAAAAAAATAACAACACAATGAAATAGGTCCGTCAAAATTTCTATTAGCTCCTGCACATTTTCACCCCATCATTACTGTATATCAAGACACCAAAGTCAGGTAATGCACACAAACACGTGACATAAAATTCCGCAGGACATGACCTTGAAAGTGGAATACAATATCAACTGTCACACATGGGGAAAAAGATGCTGTATGATGATCCAGGATGGCCGGCGTCAGTGTCCTTGCTTTGATGTTAATCTTAAACTGAAGTGTCACTTCTCATCTGCACAGGAATGGCGGTGATTCACGTAAGATTACAGTTTGAAATGAAATACAGAATTGAACAAACCTTGCTGCACACCATGTGACAGGTTTAAATATAGGATCAGGAATTATAAAAAAAAAATTAAAATGAAAAAAAAGAGTGAGATTATAGTATAACAAAAAGTACAGGCTTCAAAAAGAGGAATTAGAAGGTGCAGAAATACAGCATGTTGGCCATGGCATGAACAGCTTTAGATCCACCAACAAGATTACACGACAGATAACCAGCAACAGCAACAACTGAGAAACTCTAGCATGCCAGTGTTACATGGCCTCATCCCTTATCTCTTCACCATCCTCCCTACTCCTCTCCATCCCCCAAGGGCTCCTTCTTCTCAGCCACCAGTTCAACTGCTTCTGAAGCTCCATCTTCACCCTCAGGGACCTCCTCCTCCTCCTCCTCCTCCTCCCCATCTTCCTTCTCTTCTCCCTCCTCCTGATCCATGTCAAGCTCTTCAAAGGACGAGCCGCTGCCCATAGACTCGTTCGAGCCTCTGTCGCTGTGGTCCCTGGGCTTAATGTCTTCGTTTGCATCCATTACGTCCCTCAGAGGCAGGGAAGAGGCCAGGGAGGCGGCTGTGGAAGCAGCCAGGGATGTCTCTCTGCTGTCCCAGGGCACGCCGCCGCTCACTGAACTCACATCACTGTGGGAGTCTGCACCTGCAGCAACACGGAAAAGAGAGACAGATAAAATAAGTTACGGGCTTAATCACAGGCAAGGAAAACTCAATTAGAATGAACTACAGGTGTTTGTGTGCTGATTTAAAGTGAAGAACTACCGCCACAATTCAGAAGAGTATAGAAGTCACCAGTAACCACTATAAATGTCAAAAGAGAAATTGGGGAGAAACATGATATTTTGTTAAGATACACTGTGCAGAGGTCAGATAACCAAGCAGTTTATGTGAGGAGAAACCTAAAGTAATACGAGTCTACAGTCATGCTAGCAACTCTGTTAAGTTGTACTAAAAGCTAACATCAGCATGCCAATATGCTCACAGTGACAATGCTAATATGCTGATGTTTAGCAGATGTAATGTTTACCGTGTTCCCCATCTTAGTTTAGTGTGTTAGTTTAGTTTGCTAACCAAGTACTGAGCATTACCAAAGTTATGACAATTGATCCTCTGGGAACATGAACATCTGAATCAAATCCATGACAATCCATCCAGTAGATGTTGAGATATTTCACAGGCTAAGTGAAAACTTTGACCTGCTGCTGGCGCTAGAGTCAAATCAAGTCATTAGGATTCATCCTCTAGGGATGATGGATGGATTGTATGTAATGGATGTACAGATATTCAATTGTTGTTGAGATATTTCACTAAAAAAACAAAATTGTGAACCTCCGACTGCCAGACAGAAACTGCCACGCCGCTAGCATGGCTAAAAACGGTCGCTTTTTTTTTTTTATAGAAACAAAGGTTAATACATTAACTAACATTAACATTATGCTTTATAATAAACCATCATCAAAGATGATGGAAGGGTGTAAAGATGTGTCTATATGAATTTTCATTATCTGCCATTATGATCACAGCTGAGCTTGACATTTCTGATTATTTGGTCACTTATAATTCAGCAGATCTGTCTAAGAGAAATTTCAGCTAATACTTTATTATAATGATACCAACCTCACTTCCTTCATCTTGAACCTGGTTATTAAAGCTCATCAGGAGTCTGTGCGTCAGCTGAGCTCAGAGGAACCAAATTATAAAAGAGAGAAAAGACCTTTTATATAAACCACTCATTACCATGTTAGTAACTGGCATCCAAGTCTCCTGTATTGTGCTACTGTACAGCTAACTATAGCTTTGCAGGGAGAGGATGTTCCTGCTGCTGCCGTCTGCAGCACATAACACGTATCTGAAATCATCATGAAGAATGTCCATTAGCTTAATTGATGGAGATTTCCTCACCCACATTATCAGCTTGCTAATGCTTTCAGACTAAACTTGATTCTAATTGGCCTTTGATCTGCGAGTCTCTGAACGAATAGGCATTCATTATCCCTTACTACCGTTTGTGTGTGTTAGTGAACCAGAAGATAAATGTTGTAATGTGCACAGTGGAGACACATAGTAATTGCAGGAAAAGCCAGCAATATGAAACTCTTATGGAAAGGTTGAAATAAATTGTGTCCAACAATCAAAGGTTCATAAAAAGTGCTGTGCATCAGGTCGGTCAAAGATAAAGACTAACAACTGAAACAAGAGAGACAAATGAAAGATATGAGGCTTTTGTTGCTTAGACACCTGAAGGTACAAATGAAAATAGGAATCAAGCCTTGTAAATATAAGAGGCACATCACATCTCCCACCTACACAGCAAATATTTCTCGGTGAGATTTCCACAGTTGAGACTTCAGAGGCAGAAGAAAAGAAAATGTGAGCAATATTTAGAACACAACATAAAGCTGCGATCAAGATGAATGACTCATCTTCTGCCAAACTTTGCTCTGCAAAAAATGTAGACTTTAAACCTATATGCCACTCTCTTTCTATAATTCTGGGTTCAAGTTTTTCCAATTTATGACCGGTATTGTATAAGAATTTTCCTGTTCTTGTGCAATATATTGACGCTTTTCATACTTGGACTTAATATATCTTATTTGGTTTAAAATGAACAGCCTCGATATTAAATGTCTTCCACAAATAAAATCTGACTTGAGTTGACTCGACTATCCCAGAGGACACTAAAGCACTATTGTCCGAGCTATTTTCCTGCTGCTTTCACACTCCAAATAAATCTCATCCACACATCAAAGTGTGTTTGCACTAAATGTGTCATCTGGGACCCAAATACAATAAACAGGGAGTGTCCGAGCTCCTCGCTGAGGTCAGTCTTTCCTTTTCATTCATTCGAATCTCAACATCACTCAGCAATCTAATTATCACATCCAGCAGATCTGATCCTGTCTGCAGTGAAGAATATTATGTATGGGAAGGACATTTAGGTTATTTATAATATCTATTTATGGGCCTGTTGATTAGCTTGCAGGTCCAAACAAAACCATCGGGAATGGTCTTCAGCGGAACAGGTCCTGCGTGAATGTGATGCGACAGCGAGGTATTGATTTAAAATGCATATAGATATATGTAGTGATTTATATTTCATTGGCATGTTGCTGTAAAATGACTTTTCCAGAGAGACTCGTTTTACAATACAAGGAATTATACGGGAAATAATGGGTCTATTTAGGGTAGTTGGGTGGACAGCCCTCCAAGGAAGAGCCTGAACACACTGGACAACGTTCACCCCCTCTGCAACTGCAAGCAAGTCCTGAAATTAGTACCCTGGTTGAAGCCAGCCAGCTGTGCCTCTGAACGTCTTTTAGATAACATTTGCCCAAATTAGTTGCTAAATTGGGCCCATTGGGATTATTAGCAGAGAATCAAGGTCTTGTTCTTCAAACTGTTGGAAACAGGAGAAGATTTTTTAAGGAGGTAATTAGACAGAGACGGGGCTGAGGCATGCTGAGAGTTTGGAGTATGTGAGTCTGAGTGGATGGTGAAAAAAGTGTGACAATAAAATGCATGAACAGAAGTTAAGAAGTGATACAGTAGTTGGATCCTCTTATTTACAAATTAGGGCTGGGAGGAAGAAGCTTATAAGGATACTCTTCATAAAATATGCACATGTATTGTAGATATGCACATGAATGTCAGAGTAAAGAAATATAACAGAAAAAAAAACATTAAATACCCCCAAAAAAGGCATTAATCTTGCAATGGCCTCTGTGTACAGTGTTCATTGATACGGCAGCTTTTCCACCTCGGCCAAGTGTTTTGTTGTTTTTAATAAATTTCCAGCGCATAAAAACAGGTGGATGGAATCGCACTCTCATCTTAGTCAATACGGTTAGGGCCACTTCTGATCTCCCACATTATCCACACACTTTTATTGAGCATTATTATTACCTAATGATGTGTAATTATACACTGATTACAATCAAACAGACATTAAGTAAAAGCATATATACAATTACTGATTTCAAATTTGATGAGAAGTTCAACAAGCCTGCCATATTTTGTAAGGTTGTACCTTAACCAGGCCCAATAAGCCCCCTGAGGCTTTCTGTGATGAACTGACCATTTATCAATGGTATAAATGGTGTACAAATGAAGCCCACTGGCCCGTTTTACACTGAGGCTGGTTTGTGTCCTCAAAAGATTAACAAGCTTCTCGCAGCACAAACAGTGACTGCTGTGATCACCAGATTATCATAAAAGTGTTTTCATTTTGCTTGAGTGTTTACTGCTCCCAGTGCGCTGTGATGGTAGAGGCTGGACAAATGTTCGGGCACAGTTAGAGCTCATGGTCAAGACAAGATAATGTGGGCAGTGGAGTTGAGGGATGAAAAGTTGAAGGCGATCTCCCAGGTGCCGGAGCGGGATTTCCACAGCTGGCTTGTCAGACAAAGCTTAGCTCCACTGATTGATCTGTTCCTCATTAAGAAAGCTTGGCTGTGTCTGGGACTGAGACCATAAACACACACACACTTTTGAACAGTCTCCATCTGTGGCAGTGGCTACTGAGCCCTAAAACTCATCTAATACACCAACACAGATTCAAAAACACGCAGATATACCAGCCATGACGTAGGAACACTGCACACAAATAGGCAGACACCCTCACACCTGCCTTCTTGTTGTTGTATAAGGTACAATACCTTTGCTGACTGTGCAAACTTTGAACACTTTGCACACCACATCAAGAACAGTTCCTTCAGTTGAAAAAAACAAAATCGATTTAAAGGCAACAAAACTTTCCAAAGAAAACAACCAAGATTAGTTTACATTCCAATTTTTACAAGCAGGTACTGCAGAAGCACAATATACGGTGCAGCTGTATACATTCTGATAAAAGTAACTCTTCGCTTCGCAATAGAAATTCTTTCACTCTTGAAACTTCATTTATGTTTCTGCTACCACCAATCACACAACAGCTCCTTTTCAGCTCTCGTGTGAACAATAAAAAGGCCCTGGGTGTTGAGTGTTTTGAAAGGAGCATAGATGGACTCTCGCATGCCTTTAAACAGTGTCTACAGCAAATGTAAAGTATCATCTGCAGTGTGATCCTAAAGGCCTATCTTTATCTAATGCTCCATTTTGGTTTACTACATAACCATTTGATTCAATGTGATAAACCTAAATTTGTCTATTACCATAAGATTTTTAATACTGCAGTGAATGACTTAAACAATTAGGTGAGTTTTAAGGGCTCTGGGAGCCTCCCTGGAAGTTATACTGTATACAGTAAACTTCTCCCTTTAGGCCTGTCAGCCTTTTCCCTCCAAACTATCTGAGTGCTGAACAAGAGACAACCTATGTAAGTAAAAATGAGGATTGTTCCCCATTATGATTTTTATATATTTTTTTTAATTTGTTAAATAAATTGTTTTGCACCACATTTACATTAGATTCCTTTGTTTAGTAAGGCGCTGAATATGTTCCCTGAATGCCAAGATTACGGATGCACTGAGCGATGTGAGAAATGATAACCTACATTCAATTTAAAAGTTGAATTATAAAATCATTTTGTTTAATGCTAGCGATCTTATTTATTTTCATGTTTAGAAGAAACAACCAGTAAACTGTTGGACAGCTTTTGGATCCCCGTGTTTGAATGTGTACTCCACACCACATGTTTTGTAAAACATCATTGCAGGTTTTTGACTAACCACTGCTAACGCTTGGATTATGCTACACCAGCTGTTAATGGTCATATTATTCCCTTTCTGGAACTCTAGTAGCGGCTAGGCTTCACTTCACTCTATTTTCCAGCATAATCTTGCCAATAAACACGTAGTCTCCTCTTATAATATTGTGCTGCAGCTTGATGAAATCTATCAGCTCATCTGAAAAACAACCGCCATGTTTGCCACTAACCCGCTTAAAAACCTTGTGGCAATCAACTAAAATGGTTTCACTTCTTGTATGATTTAAAAACAAGATTCTGAAGGGAAAATGATGGGTGGATTAATAAAGGAAAGTGAAAACAATAGTGTTGGAGAGTGTGTGTGTGTGTATATATACTGGGGAAGAAAGACACAATCATTAAAAGATTATAAAACATGCAAGATCAACTTAATTTTATCTGAATTACCGTACTGAAATGTTTTCAAGCAATTTAGCTCGTTCTTATTAACTTTCTCATTTGTTAGAAAAGCGAGCAATAATAAAAACTTTGTCTCTGCCTGGTGATGCTGACAAACTAATTTAAAGTTGTGAATGGCCTCGACTCTCAGTGCGAGAGAACGTCAGTGGCTCCACATCCGACAATTGTGCCATTTCTGTGTGAAGAATGGCCTTTACCTGTCTCAGGAAATGCCACTCTGCTTCGATGGCGACTCCAATCTAAACATGCCAAACCCCGTAAACATAAAGATCATGCAAGACCTTCTTCCTGATACGTCTTCTATATTTAAGCTGTGTTTACAAGAGATGTAACATGATCTAAGCACCTGATCTAAATCAGCCCACTTCCACCCACTCTGTCCCATCAACCCAACACCATTTTCTTTCTCTAGTGATTTGTACAAAGACAAAGTCAATACTGCCATGAGTCCAGCCCACAGGTCCAGCAAGTTGGAAAGAGAAATAGCAGCGGAGAAGACATTGCGCTTGAAGACACATACTTGCAGTGACAGAACAATTATAGAGCCTCATATATCACATGTCCTCAGTGATCAAGGGCAGGAGGGGAGTCAGTGCAGTGTCGGGCAAAATAAAAGATGTCACATATTTCCTGTTTGTTTGCTTCTAACTGACAAGCTGTAGTCTCAATGGAGCAGAAACCAGTTTCTATCAACACGCTTCATCAGACTGCAATTAGATGACAAAACAAAATAACAACAAACAATCACCATGTGATGAATCAATTTTTAAAGTTTGTATAACAGTTGTTTGCAGTGAAACAAACAGACATTTCTTTTAGTGTCTAGAATTATGTTTGAGAGCTTTTTGTGTGACACTGTCTATTTTCTCATGAGGGCTCAACAGTAACAGCAGTGTTTGGTTGGAATTAAAAAATGCACAGTACTACCTGTTATGTCAGTTCCTCTGTCCTCGTCAGAGTCCTCTTCTTTAACATCCGTTTTAACCTCCTCCTTCATCTCTGGAACAAAGAAGTCTGTCTGGCGAGACAGTGGGACCATATAGTTGATGACTTCTGAACTACAGATCTCAATAGTCGGGAATGCACACAGCTTCCTCTCCTGTGAAAGAAAACGAGACAAAGTGCACAGTTAGATGCACAGTTGCTCTGTATCAATATATCAGCTGATGTTTAACTTCACAAACTTTTACAGGTCTCTCTAATAAAAGGTGTTATATTTTTGTAAATATTTATTTTGTAGCACAGAGGTTGCTAGGTACTGTACAACTTTGAAACACTCAATGGCATCATAAAGTTCACTGTTAAATCCTCTCTGTCGACAGCTTCCACATCAAACTTGACCATAGTAAAGAGTGCAAGAGGGTCGGGATAAAGCGCCAAGACTGATCTACCGACTGTACGGCAACAGATTGTAGAGCGACTCTGCTGAAAGCTAGGGATGAAAATATGGACACTGTAGATTTAACTGTGATTTTCTCAGATGGGCAGAAAATATCAGCGATATGTAGCTTTAAAATGTATTCACTTTGCTACCATAACATGGTGTCTTTGACACATTAATATGAATATGCCCTCCCACGTGAGTCAATTAAAGATACATTACCATCCACATCTATGTGTCTACGTTTGCACCCTCCAGTGGTATGTATAGAAAGTGGGGAGTTTATAAATATTACACCATATTTTCTCTAAAGAGGACATTAGCTTTGCATAACTTTGCCTTATGCTTTCATATAGTTCTCAAGGGATTGCAGAGACATGAGCTCTCCAATGGGCCATCAGAGCACGGCTGGAGGAGGCCTGTGTGAGCTGCGCAGGCCGGTCGCAGCTATGATTGGTCTCAAAGTGACAGATGAATGTTTTAGTATGAGATACCATGCAGGAATACATGACCAAAATGGCTTGACAATAACTTAAGCAGTCCAAGTAATCCAAAATAAAACTGATAAACAGTTTGCACAGCTTTACTTTAGTATGTTTTATTCCCCAATTTTATAACATTTTTAGCCACACTGCCGATTCACAAGAAAACTTCAAAAAAGAAAATCATACAGAAATCCAAGTAAATATTACAGTATATTATACTATAATATTTTCTTATTATATTATATATGTTTTTGAGAATAGTGTACGTAATACTCTCTACTTTACAAGAAAGTCTTTCCAATTCTTCATTTGAACCTCTTGGGCCTAAAGTTTGAAAATCCAAAGTGCCTCCCTTTTAAGAAGCAGTTTCTCCATATTCCCTCTCTCTACCAGATACTGTACTTTCTCTAATACTATTTGCTAAGTTAAAAGACTGAAGGTTTTGTTTCTATAAAGTTATTGCTACTGTCTTTTTCCATTGAATAGTACTTTTGTGCTCGGGATCTCTTGTGGTTTTTCCTACATATCCTTTCCCACGTGGACATGTTAACAGATAGATCACACCCCTTTACACCCCACTACACCACATAACTCCCTTTATTTGAATTTTTATGCTCACACTGGTCTGCCCCTCGCTGTGAGAATGTTCTCAGAATTTCAGAAATGTCTCCTCTCTAAATTAAAGTGAATGTACAGCCCTCCAATGTTGCCATGGTTGTGCAACAAATTGGGATATTCTGGGCTATAGACGAGAAGAAACATGCTGGATGGTCTTACAGCAGTCACCTGACTCATTTTCCTCTGGGTCAGGGTGATCTAGGCTGATTGACTGGTTTTAATCTAATCCTCTGCAAAATAAGACCGTAGGAGCTGGTATGAGTCACCTAGCTGCTACACACAGGGGCTCCAGCCCGAGGGCTGCTTATGCAAATGAGTACCCATCTCCTTGAACCTGCTACGATAATGAGAAGGGAAATCGAGACAAAGGCAGTTCACTATACTGTAGGTAGGCACACAACGCGCGCGCACACACACACGCGTCTCCAAGGGATACTGTCACAGATGAGGGAAAGAAAACAGCATGTGAGAAAGACGTGTACCAATGTATGTGTGCATTACTGACAGTAACATTTACCTTGTTAAAACTTGTTCATAATTATGATATTCTCAGTGTGTAAGAGGTTTTAACCCTCATGCCAGCAAAGACTGCAGGTTTTCATTTCTACAAGATAATACATCAGGGGATTTGACTGATTAACACACATCACATCAGCAGCCAGAGAGGAGGAGCTCATCATGAAATCATCTCATATTATCTTTGTTAGAAATGAAAACCTGAATATTCTCAGCCCTCCATGACGGTATGAGACCATGTGTGGATTTTTGCCTTCAGCACAGGACAAGACAAATATTTTGTTTAAGCTGCAGGTAATTAGTGCTACTCTGATATTACTGGAGGATGTGCAGCTAAGCAGGCCATCCAGTGAAAACATTTTGGATGAGTGGATTATGCATCAGTCTGGTACATAACTTTCAGTGCTTTAGTTTACAATATTTTTCTGTGAGATAGCATCTCAGTTTTCATTAGACTTTTAACTATTTTTGATCAAATGTATAGTTCTGGTCCTGTGGTCTGCCACATGTTGTTCTCACTGTTATTCCAGAGATATTTTATCATAAAATGTGTGTATGATCTCCAACAGAGTCACAGTCCTGCCAGCAGAGAGACTGAGACTTGTGACGAGGGCTGTTGAGGTATTTTGCAATATCAAGTGGAGTTTTAAAAAAAATCTAATTCTCACCTTGCAGCCAAACTTTCTGCAAACTTAGGTTTTTATTAAATGGTGTCCCTCCCTGCAGGTATTTTACAGTGTTTAATCTGTGATTATAATATTTATTTCAGTTCCACTTTCGTTTGATATCCAGAGTGTTGCCCTTTGATGTTTTTCAAAGAACTCTGTGACTCCACATGTGAATATTAGGTTCTTCCTCATCACTTCCTCTATTGTTAACATGACGAATTGCTTCAAAATTGAATAGTAATTTATATTTCACCTAACTCCATATTTGTTTGTAAGGTGTCACTGCAAAAATGTACACAAACCATACACACATAATCCAAATTGCCATACAACCTCTTCAAAAATTGTTACAACTTTAATGAAGAACCTTCTCTTTTTCTGTATCAGCTGACATTTATTAAAAATACAGACAGACAGAAAACCCCCATAGATATTAAAGTAGGGACATTTAATTGTTTCCTTTCTTGTGAACAAGCACATTTTATCCATTTATTTGCTGCATTAATTTTTCTCCCGAGGCTTTAATTTGAGAAAGGGCATACATTAAATATACAGGCACAAATCATAGAAAGGCAACAATTAATTAATTTATTTTAATTTAGCTCTGACAAAATATATTCAAGTCGTACACTCTAGACACCAAGGAGGGCTCTATTTCCTTCACATCGAATAGGACCCTTGCCCTTCTTGTGTGTACAACACTGTATGTGTTTAAATATAATTTAAATTAACCTTTGTTAAATCCCGCCCCACCACTGTTTTGTCCAATCACATCTTAGCTACTGTAACTGGGCACGGCAGGCCTGTCAAGCTTTGGATTTCTCCACATGCTGAAACAGTGTACATGCAGCAGTAGTAAGAGCAATGTTTGGTATTCAAAGTGTCTTTTTTTTTTTTTTTACTTTTAGAAAACCAAAACACAAGAGCAAAGGTGCAAGGAACACATTAAACTGTCTTTATCTGCTGCAAATGTTAGCATGTCAACCTAACTGGCTAGCTTATACCTACAACAGCAACCAAGCGTTATTTCCAAAGGCAAGGGACATGTCATTAGCCAACTATATTATTTTGTGGGGTTAGAAAAATACCTGTTCAGGACTGAAACATCCACCATGTGGGAGCATTAGCATTAGCTTATGCTTATGCTAGCAATAGCTGCTTAAATCTGCTAACAACAGTCCTCATTTCAGCATGCAATGAGACGCCTGCTTTTGTTTATTGGTATGTAAAAAAAAAAAAAAATTACTGTGAATTTCAAGTGATAATTCATGTTCACCTGCTAATATTGTTAACTTCATATGTACTGTGAGAGAGCAGACAGTTTGACAGGCATTGCAACAGTGACTACGGGTGGCGGGGCTTAGTGGACTTAGTGTCATTTCAGAAGAAATTATGTAATGTTATCGAAACAAAGTTTATTATTACTGTCATATTTGTTATGTAAGTCACTGTCATAGGTTTCTCTAAGCTTCAAAATTACATATATAATAATAATAATAATAATAATACACACCAGTCTGAAATCTATTTATTTTATTTTTCTTATCCACCATGATTACTGCTGTCTTATCTGGCAGCCAAAGAAAAAGAAACTACTAACAGCTATTATAAGCAGATCAAAGCAGGTCTCATCTTTGGAAGGTACATTTCACTGACCAGTAATCCATATTTCCTCCCACCAGGGAAATGAGTAAAAAAATAGCAAATGGATTAACCGTCCCATCATAATCAAAACTCGCTCCTGGCTTGAATGTTTTAATTATACGACAAGCAAGATGTTCTATTTCCTCCCTGTGCGCTTTTCTGGTCTCAGCCTCCATGTCCGCTGTCTGATTGGGTGCAATCTACTTCCCTGTAGTCTACAATGGAGTCAACATGCATCCACTTAACCTGCGTTAGTGTCTCTGGGAGCTGCTGGGATTGAAATGTGCTCTTCTGCAGGATACGGAGGCAGATGAGACTGAAACGTCGAAAAACAGGTCAGTCGTTCCTCTCTGCCGCCTCAGAGCAGACTCAACATTTACGATCATCACAGTCACACTTACTCTCTCAACACTGAACCATCATTCTGGGCGAAGAGTCAGCAAGTGAACAACCAGTTGGTACCAGCATCACTAAACCAATATATTCCACACACCATTATCTGCTCCTAACCTTCATAACGGTTCTACAAAATGGGTCACTTTCAATCCTGGCCCTGCTCTCGATGTTATGCAACCTCGCTCTTAATAATTAATGAGCTTGCAGCACTGAAGTGTTTTGTCTATTAAACATGTTACCATTTAAATTGGTGGAGAAGAGGTGATGGAGAATAATTGACCCTATTACTATACAAAATATCCTTCACTTTATTTCCTCATGCAAATCACGCTGCCTTTTTTTGTTATGTTTGTGTGCAAACCACCTAATTTCACTGTATGTGGTTACAGACTCTCAAGGTGGGAAAGCACCCTAATTAGAGTTTGGTTGAAATGACAAACTCAATACTCGTGAGCCTTGATGGTAAAACCACGACCACTTGAAATAACATTTATCCCATTAGTATTATTTGGGCTGCATGACAGGTATGACAGTTATGTTGTGGAAAACTGCCTGATAATTAACATATGAATAAATGATAAGCTATAAGCTTACAACTTACAACTTCACAATATTTACCGTGAGACAAGATACTTTGCTGTAGGTTTATACCTAGATATCGTTTCTTTTAAGTCTGCTGGATGTATTAAGTCATTTTGCACATCAATGAGCAGATCTGCTTTACAGTAAGATTGACTTTACAGGGGTTTTGCATTAATGTGAGAAATTACCACTGGATTAGCCATAAACAGAAATTCCTACTTGCTTATTTTACCTTTAAACTGAACATTTATATATAGATTAGATAAAATAGATTAGACAGACAGACAGATAGATGTGGCTTTATAACAGACCTGAAAAAGCTGAAGAAATTTTCTTGGCTTTGGGTTGATTATTTTATCTACCATCATGTCTAATTAAGAAACTAATAATCTGTGATATCTGGCCTTATCCTCAGAGGGTTTTGGTTTGAATTTTTTAATGAACTAAATTAATTGGATAGACAGAAACAGTACAGCATTTACAGGATCTCTGAAAAGCAGCAAGTAAATGTGTAGGAGAGTGACATAGCCAGGTGTGACACCGTCATTTAACGGATCGAAGGACACGTGTATGCAACAAAAAGGCAAATTAAGACACTTCATCACCACCAGCCTCAGTGAACATCAACAATGGATGATTTATATGAGAGAATAAGAAGATCTGAGGCTGCATTTTCATTCAAAGGCAAGATGACAGGATAGGATGGTACCGGCTCCTGAGCAACTGCAAGAAATTTCACAATGCTTACCAGAGAACTGAAACTCCGACAAATGTAGGATTAGATTTATGTAATTGAGTTTCTAAGTGAAAATATGATGATGTAATGAGTTTTCTCCTATCAGTTCTGCCATATCATTCGTAACGGTGAAGAAAAGTGGAATTTCAGCATGTTTGTTGTGCTTCCATATGGCTCTCAGGCCACTTTCTACTAAACTGTGAAAACATACACACAGACTTGGTCAGTTGGTCTGGGGTCCTGGTCTGTAATACTTAACTTGGCTAAACTGATGCTGCAAAGCCAAAACGTAAACAATGAGCTACTTTAGCTGCCATAAGTGAGTGGTCACCAAGGAAGCCAATAACACATCTATCATAAAAGAGGCAGGGACACCACTTTTTACCCCACAATTGACCATAATTCAAAGCTGCCATTGAGTTTGGCCGTGATCACAGACATGTGCCAGTGGTCACAGCATTAACTGAAAGCAACTAGCTCATTGTGCGTACGAACTGTTCAAAGTCATTCCTGATGCAGGAAATCATCACTTGAAGAAGACGATGATGAGGGGAAACTTGAGGGAAAAGTCACACAGCCAAAACTGTAATCACAACTCTTCATCACAGGTTGATAATACCTAAAAGACCATCCAAGGGTGGATTTCTCCTTTAAACGTCCCTGACAATCATTTGAAGAAACTACTGATCCGAAAACGAAAAAAGCTGTTGTCTTGCCAGCAGTAAGAATCGGTGACAGCACACCTCCCCCTCAGGGGACAGACGTGAGATATGGCTGAGGAGCGGTGGTGAATAATGAAAGGAAGACGGAGTGTTCATTCAGCCCGGTATTCACAGTGACAGCCTCCAACTTGCATGGACTCTACGGCAAGATGGAGAAAGACCCTGGCCCCTAGCTATGGGTGTAAGCCACTTCATCACAATGGGTTATGTACAGAACACACACTCATCCATACACACACAAACGTATGGACACACTCACACATCTATTTATAGGTGGGTGATTTCTCACCTTTGTCCCCAGGAACACAAAAAGGAAAATTAATACAAAAGCTGGGCGACTCATGGTGACAATTGGTGATAGTCCCCTGAGTTCTCTCTCGCTCTATTTAGTCCCACTGCACTATTACAGCCACATAGTCCACCCTCCTCACACCCACCATCACTTCCTCTTCCCCTTCCTATCTGTGGAAAGAGACAAAAACTCTACTTCACACCTCTGCAGAGGTGTCCAATTCAGACTGTCCCTTATGGTCACACACTTCCCTAGAACGGAGCATTTTCATTCTGCCTGCAGTGGGGCTATTTTCTGCATCCATCTCAGCAAGCCCAGGCCTCCTCCATCTTGCCTCCATGCCTTGGTGGAAGTCTGCAAAGATGGCTGTGGGTGGCAGAGAGGTAGCAGAGATCTGAGGACTGAAAATGGCATAGCTATAAAGGCTATAGAGCTGGAAGAGCGGAAGGCAGGGCGATGGGTCTGTTGCAACCTCTACATGCACCCGTGCAATCAATATGGAGAAACACTGGATGAGCTACAAGTATAGTGACTCTGTCAGCAGCTGCTGTGGACTCCAGAGCTCCTCCACAATTGATCTGGTGAGCTGGCAAGAGGAAATAAGAGTACCCCCACACTTCCTTTCCCTTCTTCATTATCTGGGAGCTTTTATACACTACACTATATGTGGTTCACAAATTACTGGTGAGCAAGTAATACTGTCAACATTAGTGTGGACTGAAAAACTTTTACATGCACACAAGAAACCAGGTTAAACTATATATACACACCCACGCACATATATACAGTATACACTGTACACCGATCAGCCATAACATTATGACCACTGACAGGTGAAGCATCAGAACTGGACCACGGAGCAGTGGAAGAAGGTGGCCTGGTCTGATGAATCACGTTTTCTTTAACACCATGTGGATGGCCGGGTGCGTGTGCATCGCTTAACAAAAACAAGACTTGCATATTGATATATGATGCTGCAACCTGAAGAGTTTTTTGTCTTCTTTTTTGTTTGGATCATTTGACTTGCTGCGCATATCTGTCTGTATTTAACAAATAGTCTACTATTCAGCTGTGTACTTTTTTAACCTTATTCATTTCAGTTTCCGTTTTAGTCAAACAAAATTTCTGTTATTTTGGGTACAGCGAAGCACCGCTAAGACTAATGAGCTTTGCTTTCATTTCACCACATTGCCATCAGCATAATACTTTCTCGGTCTGAAGTCTTTGTCCTGTAATTCGCTCTTTAAAAAGCAGTTGGAATCCTGGTTAAACATGTAAAAAGGCTGTGTTAACCAGGTTTCTCGTAATCCCGTACCAAGTTTACAGAAACCTAGAAAAACAACAATAACCAGTTTACTTGAGTGCATGTAAACACGCTGAGTGAGATGAGTTCCTCCAGAGCTCTAAATGCAGCCTTTGAGGAGGAAACTTAATATGCCTTCAGGGCCTAAAGTAAACACTCACTAAAAAAGCAAACAGTACCTTTTTACAGTAGCTGTGAGATTTCCCTATGAAAACTGATCGCAGAAAGCACGAGGCCATTAAGAAAACCATTGGAGAGGTTTGCAGTCAATTAGTCCTGGCCATTAAAGCTTCAAAATTCAGTGAACCATTGCATGGAAAGGAGGATATGGAAATACATGAATATGAATAGCGATTAATTTTAAACAGGCAGACAGATTCCCTCCTCTAATTGAGATCTTAATCTGAGAGTCTAATGTTAGAGATATCCACATCTCTCTTCTAATGAGATACAATTAGGAGGAGGGGATGTGGACAGTGGCTGTGTGATGGACAGAGACTGGACTATCTATTCTTTTCTCCTGCAGGCTTCTCATGTACAGAGCACCTTAAATATATGCCACATAATAAGTCTCTACACACCGCTGCAGTTTCTTTGCACTTGCAAACCTGGAGGCATTTAGTGGGACTGAGAAATTATTAGTGAATCATTTCTGACCTGTCAAGTGAAGAGGGCTTAATTCTACGGAAGTGGCATTTTGTTAAGCGCTTCAGCGGTATAATGAAGCTCACAAAAACACAAAACTAAGGGCAGATCATTAGAATTGTGTCCATGTCCCTGTGTCATCCTTATAGAGACATGCGCAGCCAATCAAATTTTATACGTGCATTTTGTCCAGACATAATTAAAAGTTAAGAAAGGCAGCAGCAGAAAAAAAAAAAAAAAAAGTATTGCGTTCAACGATAGAGAGATGTGTGATTAATGTAGCAGCGCTGTGATTAATGCAGCAATAATGAGTTCTGTCTTGTGTTTTGTGAGAGTTGGCCAAAGAATGAAATGACAGACAGGGCACATTAAAGCAAAGAACAGAGTTCAAGAAAAGACCTGCACAGAATAGAAAAGAAGTAATGGGTGATGAAAATCATTCCTTCCACACATCAAAATTCATAATCAATGGAGAGAAACAGAATTCTGTTGACCAGGCTTCACTTCTTCTATTGTCCTTCACAGAGTCCTAGCCAGCCTGGCCTCGTAGCCCTAGAAATGAGCCATCAGGCATTCTACCACCTCTCTATGAATAAACCATGGGTACCCATCCTTGGCATTCACACAGGAAGAGGGCATACACCAGCTCAAAGCACACATGTGGCCATGGTGCACACGCCAAATGAAATGCAACTGACAGAAATACAACAAAAAAGGTTTTATTAACCTCATGAACCATCATTTTTTCTTCAAATGTTCAATTCATTTGCATTTTGCAGTAAGAATAGCATAGTATATTCTGTACCATAAATGCTTGTTTCAATATTTAATTAACATGTTTCATCAAATAGTCAATTCTAGATGTCATGTACATAATTTTATGTCCACACACATTTCTCCATGATACAACCTGACATATTTGGTATCTTTGGTAACCTTGAGCATAATTTAAAATTAAATTCTGCGGGTTTGAACAAGATAGCATGCTTTTCTAAAAGCCCTGCCACACAGTCTGGTATCTGGCAGAACTAATTGTCACAAGTCTCATCTCTTCTTCTGAGGCAATAAAGTCCCTGTCTTCCTGTTTTTACAATTCCTCCTCTCCACTCCCTTGCTGGGCATGTGGATGATTGAAAAGCCCCAGAGCAGAACATTAAGACTTCAAAATCTTCCTCGTGTCTTGGGGCTCAACATGGCATCTCCTTAACTAGAAAGTCCATAGAGCTGAATTAAGGAGTTGGGTGGAGAACTGAATCCAAAGCATTTCATAAAACCCTGCCAGGTCATGTTGATCATCCAATGGATCCACACAGCCTTGAAAATTTGCAATGAGAGATGAAACAGAAGAGCCTCACAATCGCTCTGATTCACAGTATGAAAACCATGTTCCTGTTATTCAGCCAAAAAGTGAGACTAAATATTCTGATTTGTACCAGGTGTGTAGATCAGAAGTGGGGAGTTGCTGGACAGGATATTTAAATCCCACTCCAGCACATGTACCAATTGGGTAGCTCACATTAAGTCTTTATTAACGGCACGGTCTGCTGGCAAGTCAAATTTTCTTCAAACAGTATATTATTTCTTTCTGTATCTGACTTAAATAATAAAATTCAGTTGTAATGTTATCACAAAACAGTTGGTGATCAGCTAGTTAGTGACAAATATGTTTGTGCATCTGTAACCTCTTCCATGATGTGTCTTACCTAGTGCATCCAGTGCACAGTGCAGTGACGCTAGCAGCTCTGTGAAGCCGTATTTACTCTAGGCACAGCAGTGCTCTTAGCTAATTGCTAATGTCAGCATGCTGATGTGCTCACAGTGACAACGCTAACATGATGATGTTTAGCAGGTATAATGTTTACCTTGTTAACCATCTTAGTTTAATGTGTTGATAACGTCACATGCTAACATTGGCTAACACTGAAAACAAAGTATTGGACAAATTTAAAAATGTAACCTTAAAATGTCAACCTCATGATGGCGCTAGAGGGAAAGTCAGGGGATCACCAAATAATTTTGGATTCATTCTCTGTGACAGACTGACCAACAGTGCTATCCTTAGAGCCAAGCCATAAGCATGGCCAAAAAAAAATTACAATTATAAGTAAAACATGCATAAACAAGCCCACTAAGAAGCAAACATGACTTACAAAAGGTTTCATTAAATACTGTATACTCTATCGTAAAACCTACATTTTTTTGTCCAGAGGAGATGTGAAGCAGAAAAAAAGATTACAAGCAAAAAGACTAAAACATTGTTGAGTGAGTTGTTGATGTTGTGCAACACCTCTTGCTGAGGTAGCCAGGGCTCTACGCTAACTTTTTTCCCCAAGGACTACATGTGCAAAGAAATTTAGGAGAACAGTGAAAAATGTTCAAGTAACACAGTTTATTAACAATGTGTTACAAACATATTTATAGTGCGTGTGCGTACGTGTATGCTCCTTCTCCTTGTGTGCACTTGTGATGTGAAAACCAGTGAAGGACTGTGGAAGTGGAAGACCCTAGTATCTAGTGAAAGAGTGAAAACACTCATCACAGAAAACTCTACTGTGATTAGCACATTGCGGCTTGTGGAATGTGGAATGGATACACAATACACCATACCAGCCACACCACACTTTATGTAAACAAGGTTACTGAACAATATCTTTAGTAAAATAGATGTAAAATTGAACAAGGGGGATGTGTTTCTCTTAGGAGGAGGTAAATGGACTTTTACTTATATAGCGCTTTTCAACCGTTGAAACAGTTCCCAAAGCGCTGTACAGTAATATAAGCTTTTAACAGTAATCTAATTCACCCAATCACACACCAATGGGGACACAGCTGCCATGCTGGCCTCCACCGGGGGCAACTAAGGGTTCAGTGTCTTGCCCAAGGACACTTTGACATGTGGACAGGAGGAGCCGGGATCGAACCACCAACCCTGGGGTTGATGGACAACCGCACTACCCTCTGTGCCACAGCCGCCCAGGTATAGTCTATAACTAAGTAATTTGCTGCAAATAATTATTAATAACTCCACTGATATACTGATATATTGATTGTCAAAGTCTTTGTTGATTTAATTATTTTTAGTTGATTCATAATCACACCTACTTACTTAATTTTTTTTTTTGTTGCAGCATTCAACACAGAATGACGGACCTGTATCATCAAACACTCCATCAAACACTCCTCCAGTATCACCAGACAGATCTGAAAAAGAAGTCCACTATGTGGAAGTAAGAAGAGCATAATTCATGACGTCCTTAATATCTTCAAAGAACCAAAGGCACTTCATGTTGATCTAAAAATGGAGTTCAAAAATGAGAAAGGTGTGGACAATGATGGTGTGGCAAGAGAAGTGTACTCCGCTTTCTGGGAACAGTTCTTGGAACAGTGCGAGGGGGAAGACGAACGTGTACCCAGACTGTGACCAGACTACTGTGAGAAGGAATGGCAAGCTGTTGGAAGAGTTTGGTTGAAAGGATACATGGACCACAACATCATACCAATCAGACTGTCACCAGCTTTTATTCTTGCATGTTGTCGAGGAGTCAACACTATTGCTGACGTCATTTTCCAGATTTCTTTCTGTGGCAGAGCAAGCAGCAGTGGAAAAAGCACTACAAGGCAACATGGATGAAACTGATGACCTCTTTTCCAGAATGGGCTCTCACTGCATGCCATCTAAAGACAACTTACGGGCTGCCATTTTAGCAATGGCACGTAAAGCTCTTATTCAAGAGCCAAAGTTCATAATTGACTGTTTCCACTCCAGTATTCACAATGCTGTGCCAACTTTCATAACCAAAGGGGCGGATGTGGCACAGAGGGTAGTGCGGTTGTCCATCAACCCCAGGGTTGGTGGTTCGATCCCTGCTCCACATGTCGAAGTGTCCTTGGGCAAGACACTGAACCCTA
>LKNJ01003510.1:0-43402 GCA_002120245.1 Maccullochella peelii
TCTTTATATTTCCACATTTATTGTCTTATTCTTTCCCAGACTTATTCTTTTTTGTGGCACTCCTATGATTCCATAGTGTGGAGCCGTGACCGTAAAAAGGAGAATGATCCTCACATGCTTGGCCTGCCTCTCTGCCAGTTCCTACACCGAAACCACTCAGCACCAAGTCAGGAGAAGTCTGGGCAGGTGTATCTGAAAATACCTTGCTGCGTGTTACATGATATTCGGGTTTAAGTGCCCAGAGATATTTGAATGGTCCAGTCTGCTGCCTGTGTGTAACCACACATGAACCCAATGCTGGCCTGAAATCAAATCCAACCAGCTTTTCACTTTCTCTGTCTGAATAAAAGATACTGATGAGGGAATAGACTTAAAACTGGTGTTAACTCCATCAAGTCTGTTTTCAATGTCCATTCAATTCACTTTATTTCACCAAGGATTTATATTGTCTTGTGTGCCATTTGTTACAAAATGTGTCAACATTATCAATTCCATTACCCGCTGTCACCAAGTACTCTTCATTTCCTCTAGCAGTGATAATGTCTGTGTTGACCAAGAGACTGGCTGTTTGTCACGCTGATGCTGAGAAAACTACTTGAACATCAAGTAAGCGAAAAGATGCTTTTCTGTTGCCTTTCCTCTACTCTCAAATAACAATGGAACCAACTCAATACCCGAGATTTCCTACAGTCACTGTGCTGTATGTTTCTGCACCTATAACAAGCACTTAAAGAGAAGAGCAGCATATTTTAACATATTTCTCCTCTTAATCCACAGTCACCTTGAGGCCTCTTTGCAGCCACTGTGGTGGTAATAGATCATCGACCTCCTCTCGACTGTCTGTAATGATGAAGTGCTCCAGGCCTGTGAAAACTCTCTTGCAGCTCACTTCAGTCGACACGCTGCACTTAAAGCTTTTTACCCTGTCTGGCCTTACAGAGAACACTGAACCCAAACACACAGTACAAAAGCACGAGTTTTTATGAGTCAAGCAGCAACTTGGCGTCAGTGGAGTTTTGCGGTGTGCTGAGAGGCCCTATCATTTAAGGAATAGTTCAACATTTTGGGAAATACGCTTATTTGCTTTCTTGATGAGAGTTTGATGAGGAGATTAATACAACTCTCATGTCTGTTTGGCAGCTGGTTAGCTTAGCTTAGCATAAACAGCTAGCTTGGCTCTGTCCAAAGGGACCAAAATCCACCTACCAGCACCTCTAAAGCTCAAACAACAAAAACTCAATGTGCCGAGCTAAGAAATAGTACCGCACACAAACTCTGCAAAAACACAAATTGCTGTTATTACATTGTGATTTTTGATTAAACCAATGAGATATAACCTATAAATTAGTGAGCTTTAGAGGTGCTGGTGGGAAGATTTGTTACCTTTGAACAGAGCCAGGAAAAACGTGTATTTCCCAAAACTATTCAGGGACTTCCAGTTCATTTTCAAGAGTCATTCTAGGGCTAAGAGTACTGCTCATTGTACTATAGAGACACAGTAGTAATATTCCTTGGCACTTTAAAGGAAAAAGTACAAGAGATTTAAGTATTTGATCTGGACAAAATTTTAAATCCCCAAATAAGTGTTTCAAAAATATATCCTGAACATGGTTAGAAAAAAAGAAATGCTAAATATACACAATGAGAACTTTGGTCAACTGAAATCACTTTTATTGTATAATACAGTACACTCGAACCCAAAGAAATACAAAAGTTTGTCTTATCCCTTCTTTACAGTGAAGTACAGTATATGCTACAGTGAACCCCCCCTCCCCTAACACTTGAAATTATATATAGCATTACACCCATATTCCAATTATAATTAAATTAGCTAGTTAATACCTTCTTTCAAATGGGTAGTCAGTAAATGACCCAAAGTGACTTCATGCAGATCATCTGATGGATTTTTATACAAAACCGAGACTTTGGCTAGTTACAGTTATAGTGATGGAGTGAATTCAGGATGTCTTGTAAGATTAACTTGAGGACCAAGCAACAAATTCTTTTCAAGTGACTGATACATATTTCGTCAAGATCCACTCTATCTCAGCAAACTTCACATTCATCCCAACACCGCACTGAAGTTTATACCTCACTGAATATGGTCCAATATCACAATAACATAACATAAACAAAACATAACCTCCTTGGCAGAGGTAACAACAACATCCCAGCGTAGATCCATAAGTCCTCATTCATGACTTTGAATCTCAGCACATGTTACATCCTCATATCCCCTGATTATCTGGAATGATCTGAACGGGCTGGAGACAGAAACGCCACGAGAGGCCACTTACAATGCTTACATACCCTGAACATGTGTGTAGTAAAGTGGGAACAAAGAACATAAATAAGTTTGACAAATGACAAACTCCCCTGACTATAAACAAGCAATAACTTTTACAACAGCTCACATTCACAATCTGTTTCAAAACGCACTTCAGACAAATAAAATGGCAGCTTTACCCACTGACATATGACCTAGCATAACTACCACATAAAAAACTGAAAATTAACAACTGCAGTTTAGTAGTGACATTTGGGTGACTCCTATTTTCTGACCTTAAAATTTTACATTTACAAAAAGGCATCTTGAGAAATCATCCACAATTTCTGGAAACTGAATTCCAAAAAAGGCTTCATCTGTCAAACTCCACTATGCTAACTACCAGCTTTAAAATGCCTATAATGTTTGTGCATGCAAGTATGTATGCAAACCAACTGCAACACTAAAAGAATGACACATTGATTCACTGGCCCTGAAACGCTCACGTTTCAGTAAAACAGATGGTAAGTCTTAAAAGATGCATTAAAATGTTGATTTAAAAAATAAAAATCTCCCTGACAGGAGCAGGCATTTAGAATGAAAGGCCAAGTCTGTGTGCATCCGCGTGGACATTCAGTCAACTTTCTTGCTGCGCAGTCGGAGTGTGTCCAGCAGGTGTCTGCAGACAGAGCCGGTGTGTTGCGAGAGGAGTGTGAGGACCTTCCCGTGCATGAGGGTCAGCAGGGTCTGGTGGCCCGTCGCCCACACTCGGTACCAAGGCCCGTAAAAGGGATCGGAGATGGCCGGGCACAGCATGTTGTTCAGGTTGACCTCAGTCGCCTGGAGGGGAACAGAGACAGACAGGTTGAGTAAGCAGCAGTAAGCAGTAAGTCCTAATATGATGCTAATACCAATCAGAATAATAAGCTACCCAGTAATAATGAGGATAATGAGGTTTTGGCAAATGGCATGGTTGACTTCCCTGTACATAATCATTCATTTCTGCTCCAAAAAACTGACTGAATTATGAGCTCATAGCCTGCAAATCCTCTACAACTCATTATTTGACTGCATACATTGCTTTGACTGCTGAATGATTCACTCCATTTAGAGAGACTTGTATAGATTTTCAGTGTTTTTATGATTGTTTAATCTCTGCAGCGGATGGACAAACACCTTCCAACATTATGCAATCCAATGCAGTAGCACTGCAGTAAATTCTGACTTTTAATGTTCACTCAGCGATGGGAAGAGTGACCACTGCTGACCACTGTTTCTCTTTGCTAATGCAGAGTTTGGTCTTTCTTGTCATTATAGTTTAGATTAGTCTGTTTTGTTTTACCTCTATTAACCTCAGAAACCCGCTTTTAAACGAAAGCTGATTTATACGTCTAATTGGTATTCAACTCATTATGACTCAGCCGTGCTGCTGCCTCTAATTCCAATGTACCGCAAGTGGACAAAATAATAGCAAGTGCCACAGAACAGGATGTTAATTTTGACCTGACCGGCAGAAATGAGACTCTGAGTTCTCGAAAATCATGGGAATATGTAGCAGTGGACCTTTACCAACAGTCAAACGAAAGGCACTTAACACTGGCCTAAACTTTAACATACCTAAAACTGCATCTTGTATGAAAAGGTACGTTGGTCCTCCTTAACCGATAGAAGGGAGTTGCATTATGTGTTACTTATCTGTAAGACTTGACTACAAAAACTGCCTCATTACCTCTGCTCTCTGGTCTCATCTAAATACCACACTTATAATGTCAGGTCACAGGATATTTTAACATTAGATGCAGCACATGTTCAAACTGAGCTTGGCTCCTCACAAATGGAATGAGCTGCAAAAAGCTATTCGTACTTTGCACAGTGAAATATTACATAATGCCCAGCAGGGGGCTCCATCTTACCAGGCCAAGGACCTGCAAGAAGAGGAAGTGATAGAAGAACAGGATGCCATTGGAGAGCAGCGCCCACCACATGTCGCCCAGCGGTTCAGGCTTGTACACACCTGCGAAAAGGAACACTCGTAAAACATCTGGACCAGTTTGTGAGTTAAAGAGAGGGAGCGAGCACGTAGAATGTACCTTCTGTGCAAACTCTGGCAATCAGGCAAAAAGTACTAAAGAACCAAACGCTATTTCCATTCACTTCCCAGTTGGTGTGTTTGCAACAGGTCAGTTAACTCAACAGATGCAACACACCCGCAACCAGAGTAAAACCAGTAACAGGATATGGTGTCAAACTGGCCTTCCTCACTGCTGGCATTTACTAGAGTAATACCAGGGGGAAGGCATTAAATGTCCACAGATTATATCTGTTTAACAAGAACAATGAGTATTTCCTCTTGTGTGGCTCCAGTGTTAGGTTTCTAATGAACAATGAGGCACTGAAGGCAGAGGTCTGAGAACCGTCCTAGATACATCTATCTGACTTCTACCAATTCAATGTAGTTGTTTAGAAAGCTCCAAACCTTGTGGGTGTGACCAGTTATTGGAATCTCACCTTGTGTTTGTAGTTTGTCTTGTTTATAGTTTAGGTCTTTTTTCAATCAGGAAAAGTCAATTGAGCAAGTGGTTTCTTTTCCACCAATTTCCTGCTTCACATTTATACTTTTCCACACATTTACACCTGGGAGCTGCCCAGTACAAAGTCTGCCTTGCCACTAAGTGACTCTAAGGGCACCTTGATAGCAGTTTCTGGGGGAAATACTGTAAGTGCATCTTCGAGCTGCAGAATTTGGTTTAAGCAGATATGCCTTATGCCAGCAGCACAAATTCATATTCTTCCATTCTAAAAGGTGAAATACTGCAGAGTTTGAGGTGCTGTTGGTGATATCTGAAGGTTAAGTGAGCTATATTTTTCACTATCACAGGCACGATCTTTGCACTGCCTCCTGTAGTTACAACCACAGGGAGGAGGTGGGATCCCTCTCTGACAATAAAAGTAATGTTTCGACCTTTGGAACACACAGTGGAGCACCATGAAAATATACTGTATATGGCTCTTTTCCCAGTTCATGTACATCTTTATAGCATAAGGTGGTAACAGATTAACTGTGTAGCAGATGCAAGCAGTAGGAGCCACCATGGTTGAACAGACAAAGAAAAAGCAGGTACATACAGCAACTCAAATGTCATCAACAAAAAGGGACTCCATCCAAGGATAAAAGACGTCATGGTTATGATAACCATACATGGTTGGCGTGTGAAAGGTACGTCATCGTGGCTGTCAATGTGAATGGAGGGAGCACGAATGAATAATCAAGATCAACACCTACCTCCTTTCCTGAAAAGGTAAAGAGGCACCAGGTACAGCATGGAGTGCTGGATGTAGTAGATCTCCTTCTCAAACGGAAGCTGTGGAGAAAATGAACCATTTTAATTCTTTACAACTCACATTAATGATGGCACACAGACCTGATCTTCTGCAGGCTCTAAGCAGAAAGTTAATTTGCTTTGACCCCCGCAGTATCGTTTGGACTGTTTTCACTATGAGATACAGGAAACATGCCTGAACATTTGGGCTATTTGTATAAAGTCTTAAACTTGTAGACCTAAAGTCAGTGTTAACAGACACACTTCCTGCACTGTCTGATGTACTGACCTCAGAGCAGCATTCACAACCCGAGCTGGCTGTAGTCTGAACTGTGCCCTGTTCGCGTAAGCTGCCAGCACTGCTGAAAGCAATACTTCAACTGAAGATATAAGAGGTGAAGCTCATTTTCATCCATTATTCTACTGCGTGTGAAAGAGTCATTAGGGGGGCGTGATGGTAACAGAGAGCCAAAGCTAACCTAGGATCAGCAGACACCTCAGCCAAGTCTGAGGAGAAAGTGATCAGAAGATGCACAATATGGAATACAAAAAGAGATCAGTGTTTTTTTAATTAATAAAAACAATTAAATTGTTCTGTAAATGTGTACCATTACATTTTTTATACATATATAATTATATAATTAAAAGTTTAATTTAAAGTTTGAAGATGTATGAGGGTATGATGTAAATTGCCAATTTGAGTCAATTTAATGTTGAAACCGATTAGTATTCACTCCTCACACTTCTGTTGTGTGTATCTCCTGTGAAAACTATTTTGAAGGGCAAGCTGACCAATGACATAGCGTACATTGATGTTAAAAAAAGGCCCCGCCATTAAACACCTCAAAAGTGAAGGCATACTTCCATTGTTGGACAAAACAAGTTCTTTACCTAATAAGGAAATTGAGTTATGGCATAAAACCTTTGCTTTACTTTGGTAAGAACTGTTCTGTTTGATTATGTTTGAGCTTTTTTTTCATTTAAGCAAATAGAATTTGTAGTTAGGGCATTATCTACTGCATCTGGTCTTTGTCTGCAGCTGTTAGTGAAAGCCTTTCAAGCAGACAGTGTTGCCGGATCTGAAGTCATTCCCTCAGATTTTCTTTAACTAAAACAGCAGATTTCCATCATCAATCAAGCGCCTACTTTCTGTCAGCAGACATTTTGTCTTCTGCATGATGGGATTCATCCTTCAGATTCAGGCTCTAGTAGAAGAACAACATTTATTTGAACATCGCATTCATATAGACGCCGCATTTTTGACAAGAAAAAGATAAAATGTCACAAAGTAGTCATCCTAAACAACAACGCTAAGGGATAAAACTTGCTCTCCTGTTGAGCTGTCATAAAAAATGAAATATATGCACTACGAACAAGACACCTATCCATGTTAACGTCGGAGACAGAACAAGAGCTTGCAAGATGAGAGCAGCAGCCTTTCTGAATGAGATCAAGGCTTTGATGAATATTTGCCAGCACTGGTTACTTACCAGTCTAGTGTTGACTACCGGGAACATTAAAGCCAGTAATGCACCGTTCAACATGTGGACCTGCAGCCTGAAAACACACAAAAAAGCCAATAAGAATAACATTGAAATTTCAAAAGATCTGATAAACCTCCATCATCTTCCATCACATCTGTCTGAGACTCCCAGGAACATTTTAACAATAATTTCCACATTGCATGCATCATTGCATGCATCATTGTATTACTGATATATTAGATTGATCAGTGCTGATATAAGCACAGAGGAACAGGTGGAGGAGAGCGTAGTTTATGTTAAATGTTGCTGAAAACCAATCAGAGTCCCCCCTGAACCGTTAGCAGCAGCTGTGTCTCATTCTTTGGCAGGGTCAGTTTCTGGTGGGAGTGTTGATTGTGAGAAGTCAGGTCACCAATGACTCAGGCAATTTCACCCTATGTTGACTTGACATTTCTAGGATCCATTAAGAACAATCAGTGACAATCAGTAACTCTAGCTATTCATTCATAATTACTATTATTAATTACATTTAGATATAATCTTTTGTTAGCACTCATTCAGCTGCTTCCGTCTCACTCACCATTCAGCACACACACAGCAGTCTGCTCCTGTAGACAGGGGGAGTGTGATGCTTGTTCAGTTAACTTCTGCACATGCAGCATGAGGAGCAATGTTTGTTTTAACCAACAATTATTCTAAGAGCCACCGTATACGAAAGCCCAGGAGCTTATGTGTGAAAGTGTAGCCCTACATCTAGATCCTCTGACTGCTCTTTTTGTCAAATGAGGCAAAATAACTGTTGTGACAGCCAAGGTCACTGGGAAAACCGCAGTGCTGTAGGAATGTCAGTTCAAATGAACCCAGCTGTCACTCCGGGGGCCTCCGGACCTTTTTGGAAACACAGTCTGCTTCATTCAAATTCAAATTGACCATGTTTATTGATCATTAGCAACCTTTGCCCTGTATTTCCCCCCTTTCACTGAATATACTTTAAAATTTTGTATTTATAAAGAAGCTTTGGTATATGTAAGAGCCACTCTCTGGGAGAAATAGGCATTTACCTTTATATATGATTTATTATGAATTATTACACTATCATTACTTAAATGTAAATGTATCCACATTTCCATTAATATTCACAAAGTCCCCAATGTTATTCTAATAACACTAATGCAAAGCTTTGTACGTTGTATTTGACCTGTACTTTGACTTTTCAGTTTGGCCCATGTCCCATGTGCTAACATGGAGGGCCTATACTGCAGCCAGCCACCAGGGGGCGATCGAGATGTTTTTGGGAGCTGTCACGTCGTCCATCTTTATATACGGTCTATGGGTCACACTGATATAAAAGGTGGAGCTGCATTTATGCATGAAGAGGAGGCAGAGATTATGAACTCAAATGGCATAATAAAACATTGTTTCATCTTCTCTGAAAGTCTATTTACAGTCACATTTTCAGACATTGTCACTGAGTTCTGAAAAGGCACCGGCAAGTGTATCCCGATCAAAATCATGGTGATATGATGCCTTTGCTTTTGATGGAAAAATCTGTTCTTAAAGTTTTAATGCTCAAGATTCTCATGAAATCAAACCCCATTTTTATACTATTCATTGTCGGTATTCTTCCTGCAATAGCCTCTGTTAACTGTGCACTCTGCTGTATCAGAGCTGTATGAAGCTACTTCTAATGCAAACCGCTGCTGCTTCACATTAAAAGCATTCAACTGGTAAAACACACGGGGGCTTTTATTGTGAAGCAGTCACAGGAAACGCAATGTACTTGTCAGTAAGGTTAGTGCCGACAGCGATTGTTTGTCAATAATGCATCTACAAGACGAGACAACAGTCATTTTTGGTATTTCTTGGACAGTTTTAAATATTGCAGGGAGTAACGGAACAAGAAGCCATTAGATGGAAAACTGTAGGTGACCAGCTGCAAACCTCCAACTCCTGCTGTTGTGTGGAAAACTCAGGGCATGATAGAATAAGGTTTGTGTGCGAGTTTGTATGGCTGCACTGTAAACAGATCCACCAGTTGCTCTTTTGTTGTATTTCTGACAAAGTAGCTACTCATGGAGTGTACATTGGAGTAGTATTAAACTGCACTTGCTGTTGCCATGGTAACAACTTTAAGCATTCCTTATTTAAATCATTTTTCATGCTATCATCTTAGGCATTGATGGCATTTATGGTACAAATACTGTGAAGTTTCACTTGACTTCTTATCAAGGCGCACATAAAATGCAATGTTACATACAAAATACAACTGTCAATCTCCTGAACCAGGATAGAAATCAGGAAGAGCATTTCTCATGGGAAATACCTATGAAATTCCCGGTAAGCTGATACAGTGTAGTTTACTATGTGAAAGAACATGTTGGCCTGATGGATGGCCTGGACTGACTTGAAGTATTTTGTTTTCCAAAGATGAAAGACTTGTTGGACAGTGCTTCATAAAGCCTCTCAAACTCACAGTTTTATTTTCTACTTCATGGTCATGACAGGTAAGACACAGCTACAGTGCCTTGATAAAACTGCTACCACTCACTGCAGCTGCTCACTGCTGTACGACTCCCACGGGCAAAGGCAGACAGAAAGTGACCCTGCTTGTATTTATTTCTGAGCAAATTCAACTTTGGGTTCCCACCGGCAAAAACACAGTCATTGCTCCTGAATAATTAACTGCCCAGACCAGAGCAGTTGTTGAGGAGAGTAGACTATAAACCCCAACAAATTCATTACAATAAAAACACTGTGAAAACCCAATTTACTCTTTAAAAGCCTGCAAGTAATTACAATCAACATGGTAATTAATGTTATATGAAAATAAAATGTTTAATTTGGGTCTTTCTGCACAGTCATTTTACAGTACATTCAAGATTTGCATTCATGACAGGTAGCTCCTGTGGCAGGTTGAAATGGAGGGTGGATGACTAAATGATGTGAGTTGTGAGGCCCTTTTATAATTAGCACTAAACACACCTAGCACAACTAGAGATCTATATTGCCAAAATAGATTGTTAATTTCACTGAAGCTAACACCAAAGACAGACACGAGCCAGGGGTAAGTATACTCACCTAAATACAACCATTGCTGTTTTACATGGTGGGCAGGCCAGCAGGAAGATCTGTTGAGGAACGCACAGAGAGAGATGAGAAGTCATCACATTCAACTCAGTTATTATGGAACAGCTTGAATGCTTCAAGAGCTTCCAGCGCTCAGTGCTGTAAGTAAAGAAAAGGAACAAATTGCTTTAACAAGTTTTTATTAATATAATAAGAGCAGGAGCCTTGAACAGAGCATCCCACGGGCAACTGTAAAGTGCTTCTTGCTTCAAATACAAAAAACAAAATGCAGAGTTAAGAAGGGACCCAGGAGGATGGTCAAACAATTAGGGGAGAATTTGAAAGCATTAAACTGGCTGCCAGGTATTGGCATCAATGTATTTTATTGCCTGGTTTCAAACAGGACTGTCGATATAAGCAATCCACAACTCACTGCTCGTGGAACAGGGAGAAGGAAAATGATCAGTTTCTGTTCAGAAAACAGCAGGGCCACGGACCTGTAAAAATTCTGGACTGTTTAGTCAGCTTAGTACGTGACTGTTTTGAATGACTGTTACAAATGCAAACCCCGGCCCTATCCAAGTCCAGGTTAAAGTCAGAGCAGAATCACAAATGATTTACCAAGACTTCACAGCGCCAAGTGAAGGCTGCTGAGATTTTGTTTAAGATGTATTTTATAGGTTTGAGAACAAGGAAGAAGCCAGTTTAAAATTGGTTTCCAATTCCTTAATTTCCTCTGTCAAAAGCATTCACATCAATGTTGGCTTTATAATTGAATGAGAATAGAGATTACAATGTGGATTCTGGTCTCATCTATGCTCAGTGACTGTGCTACCTGGAGGATACTGCAAACACGGATTGGTTCAAAACACCATTTCACACAAGAAAGAGTTGGTTTGCAGGGAAACCAAAGGCTGGAAGGAGCATTACAAGAAAGCAATTTACTTGAGATCTGTTGAGAACTACCCACTAGCCAGGGGATATGTCTTAGGGATTGATCTGCTGTACACCTATCAACTCATATTAACCTGCACTGTGAACAGAACTGAAAGTTTATTTCAACAAATACGTTTTGCAGATACGTAACCATTTTTCCCTCTGTACATCTTAAACTTTGTCCAGACATTTTTTTCACTCTACCTTGTGAAAATGACCACAGCAATAGATCTTTCTTTAGTCTTTATATTTATTTCAGAGGATTGGAGCAATGTATGAAAATAGCATTTTATGAATAAAAATTGTTTGCCAAAGCTGACAGGTGTGCTTCCTTGGTCTTTGCAAATTCCTGATAAGGACTATTACTGTCAGCCAACACTGTATACTGTGTGTGTGTGTGTGTGTGTGTGTGTGTGTATGTGGGAATTAAGCTAACAAAATAAATAAACATAAATAGCGTAAAATATATATATAAATGAACCAACAATTTGTGAAATTATTCAATTAAAACTCAGCTTATTATAAACGCCATTTCATTATTCTTATGGTGTCACGACCTGGCTCTTGACAAAGTGGGAGATACACCGCTTCAAAGATTAGATTAAGTAATGCATTTAACAAAAGTAATTAAATTATGTACATAACAGACCATCAAAAGTAATGGGATATGTACATTACATACAGTGGTGAAGTGGTGTGGGGTGTGCATGGGGGATGAGAATGGTGTGCGAATGTTGTAAAGTGCCTAAAATAAACAAAATCGAGGAGAAGTGGGACGGGGAAGGCCAAGTGTTACCAGTCAAGTTTTATTTCCTAATGCCACTTTTCATGACAGTGCTGTCACCGACCTCTCACCTTACAGCCAATTACACGCCCCCTGCCTCAAGCTGGCAAGCTCATCAACTGCTACCAAATTTAGCCAGTTAGTACGTGTTAACTAGAGCAACAACGTCAAAGTTATTCTGAATTACAGAAACAGTCTAAACCAAGCTCACAACCGCCTAGCTAGTTAGCCGACTAGGTAGGTAGCATGTGCAGCCTTGTTAAGCAAAATAAACAAAAGGAGATGTTAGCTTCTGTGTCTATGTACTGTGTTTATTTACAGCAGCAACTAGAAAGCTGATTTAGAATTACTTTGACTTTGTTGTCTCTTGAGCTAACAGGAGCTAACAGGCTAAATGTGGTAGCAGATGTTGAGCTTGGTTGCTAAAGAGGCATGAAATAAATGTGTTATTGGGAAAAATGTCTTTTGAAAAAGAACATTTATATATTTAGAATAGAAATTTCTACGAAATAAAATTAACTATGAAATAACATTTCATAATGGGTTGAGTTTTAATAATTTCTTAAATAATTTCACAAATGATTGTTACATTTATACATTTTACACAATTTGTTCATGTGATTATTTATCTCATATTTACTTATTTATGTATTTATGTTACGTCCCCAAAAGTGTTCAGGAGAAGAGGGGAGTAAACATAACAGAAAATCCCGGGCAGAAGGAGCCAGAGAACCACAGTATAGACGCCGACAAAAGGTTTATTAAACTCAACCAAACAATAAATGACAACCACAGAACCCCAGCGCACCAGGCGCTGGAAAACACAAAACACACAAGAACAAAAGATCACATAGAGCCACACTCTCATCGTCGAGAGTAATTCTACCGAACCCGGTACACACAGACTAGCCGGAATTCTGCCGCATGGCCCACTGGCCTTGTCTGTTTCTCCTCTCCCAGCTTTTGTACTCCTCCCCGTGATTAGCAAGTGGAGGCCAGCCGTGAACAATCACCTGCTGCATGAGGAGGGGCAAAATACCTGGGGAAAGAGAAAGAGAGAAAGACACAAACAAAACACACGGCCCTCGGGCTGTAACAATTTAATATTGAACTCTTTGGGAATCTATACTTACAATATAAGTTGATAGTAAACATTATGCAGATATTTTCAATATGAACAAGCTGTTATAAGGGAATTTAGGCAATGCATAAAACATGAATACAATTCTTAGAAGTGTGTATATACTTTTTCCTGTTTATGACAGCAACACAAGAGGATAGACTCGTAAATGGATTTCATGCAAATTACAGAGCAAGTAATTTCTGTCAATAAGGACACAATGAAACTGACCAAATAATCCATGTAGCACCATTGACACACTGTTGTCCTGGACTAACTGATATTCCTTCATAAATTTTGTCCAGTTGATTTAAAACTCTGCTCCATCTGGGCCTTCTCCAAAAAATGTCTGGGAAAGCCAATTTAAGTTCATCCGACTCAAAAGGCCACTTCAGTCTAGAACGTTTAGATTAATCCCTGTCTGGGACGCTGGCCCATGAAGCCATAATCTTATTTATAGGTGAGAAGCACTACTTAAGTATAATCCAGTGCTCCATCTATTGGAATAGGAGATTCTGGGCTTTCACTAGATAGATAACACGTGTTTATCTGATCCACTGTGTTATTAGAAACTCTTTGCACATTAAATATGTACACTAGTACTTAACACTGTGCCAGCTAAAAGGGACTTATCTACTGTTTATAACATTAGAAATGTTGTGAAGCTGACAAGTCCTCCAAATGTTTCCAGATTCTAACAATATGTTGTCAAAGTTAATGCTTTGTGTGCAGATTTTTTTATGTTTAGTTCCTTCCTTTATCTGCCAAACTGGCCAATGTTGTCAAGACTTTATGTATGTGTTGGTATTATGTGGGAGGCTTAGTGCTTTAGAAAGGGCAGGCATTTCCTGTCATCATTGCTAAATCTGTCAAAATGTGTTTAGTCTTCTAAACTTTGAACAAATTTGACCTTCAATTTAATCAGCAACAAAAACTGGAAACTCAAAATTGTGGATTTGTAGCTAGATATGTGTTAATTATGTTTCTTGCCATCACATCTCTTAGAAACGCCACCAACAAATGTTCATTGCTCCATTGTTGTTTCTTTACTTAGATTTTATCATCTTTACTTTCATTGGGTTTTGAAACACTTTCGTCAACATGTTTCACTGCTCGCGCCTGGTCGTCACCTTTACTGTGTGGTTAACAATCATAAGGCTAGTATGCGCTGACAAGAGGTGACTTCCTGACTTCTGTGAAGTGTTGAACAGGATGATTACAGGTGAAACATGGACATTAGGCTGATCTTTCAACAGAAAACTTCCAAGGACCTTATTCCAAGTGACAAAGAAAAATAATGTTTGTGTGCAACACAAATTTGGGCTGAACTGGAGACAAAGCAAACTGAGCTGGTAACCTATTTAGCACCGGAGGCAGCATGGCGCCTCTGAAGGTCAGCAACAGATGAGTTTTTCCATAATTAATATGAGAGCCTGTTTTGTTATTCTTGGAGTTATTGAATCGATTCGATGCGTGTGAGGCACAAGCCAGTCTATTCCTCAGGTATACTGATAGTCCATCATTCTCCGGAAGAAACTTTTCTTTTGGTTCGTTGGGTTGAACTTGGTGAAGCTGCCCATATTTTCGGTTCTGCTCATTAGGGGCTGTGGGATTCTTGTTACCTTTACACTGTGTGCCATGTTTGTGTATTGCTATCAACCTATTCCACGGTGGTTGATTTTATTTGCATCGAAGGGCTCCAGCATGTTGTGTGCAGGAGGTGCCATTGAACCTCTGCTGAGCTTCAGTTAATGTACAGTGAAGTATAAAGTCATTTACACTATCACTATCTCGATCTCTTTGACTTAAAACATCATAAAACAATGGAAAAAATATAGAGAATTAATTGATAATTGACAAATATACATTGAATAAAACAAGTACACGACCAAATTCGTCAACAATGTGCACAAGCTTCTGCAGCTCTGATAAACAATCCGGCCCAGACTAGATCCACATGCACGATCACATTTATGAGGGTCAAACCAGCCTTGATGCTGTTGTTGCAGCATAAAAGACACAATTACCTCTAATGGTTGTTTCTCTCTATTAATTTTACAACGGAAATATAAACATATCTGGAGGTACAGCAGGATGACGCAGAATGCCATCATCTTTCCTGTTTCCTGATGCTGGTCTGCTTACAGTTGACTGGGAAAAGACAAAGAAGACCTCTATTTCATAATATTACAGGTGACGGCAGTTGATTGCAAAATGAGTGGTCATTCAAAGGGACACTAATCTAACTGACATAACAGATGGTGTCAGTCTCCAAACCAAGACATTTCACAGTTTCAGCCTTCAGAAAAATACCGCAATAAGACAACCAATAAAAAACTGGAACTGAAAATGTACAGTTTGTGGTGACTTGGTTTGTTTATAGTGGTTAATGTTGGCTATTGTTTTAGTCAACTTGAGCTACCTGCACAACATGTATAGCGCAAACATAACCCAATGTTAACTGAACATTAACATTTTCCGCATTGTTGCAGAGCAATTTCCACATAAAAGTACAGCTGTGACTGCATAATGATCTTTTAAGCTGTGAAGGAAAACTGCTGAAAAAAAAGATCAATGGCCTATTTATAAATTGACAGAACTCATTATTGATAAGCCATATTTCCTTTTTACAACTGTAGTCATTAAGTAATACAGTATAGTGCTTTCAGCGTAATCTGAATGACAGAGTCAACAATATGTTCTGCTGGGTGTTATCGCTACAGCTGATAAACATATTTAATATAATATTTAAAGATAACAGACTATAGTATCAGCATACTGTAGTCTGTTATATTGATAGTGAATATTTGTTGCACACTTGTAAACAACATGGCACACTGATTTATAGGAAAGCTCTCAACCTATGGAGCAGACAAAGCACAGAGTCTTTAGGTTCATTGCTGCAGTGTGCAACCAAGCAATATTCTAAACTCCTATTAAAGCCATTGAAAGCTGCTGCAGAAATGCCAGAGGGCTGTTTTGAAGAGGGATGAGTTATTGTTTCCTGGAGCCTATAGCAACATTTATCATCAGTCCTACAAGTATCAATTATTGTTTTAAATAATCACTATCTTGAGTCTTACTGGACCCTTGACAAGATCTACAAGTGAAGAAAGTTCACTTGATAAGGGGGTTGTTTGTCAGACAGGAGCGTACCTATCATGGGTTAACAGGAAACTCCCAGCTCACTGGAGAATCCTGTAGGAGGTAATGAGTCATTTGAACACCACATAGACACTACTGAGAAATGACATTTCCTTAACCTATTCTCTCATCCCGGAACCATCCACAATGTTGGACAGCATTTTACAGTAATGACAAATTCAACCATTCCAGACAGCGGAGTCAATCATGGTTATGATAATTATATTTGCAGTGGCCTTCAATAATAGCCTTCGTAGCATCTAAAATCTGATTCCTGGCATATGAAGACCAGACGTCTGTTTCCTAACTGGAGTCCTGACCATAGCATGTTACACCTAGCTTTTAGTTGTATTGTACCTTAAACAAGGGGTCTTACCATCCTGTGATAGCATCCCGTAACCCAAATCTAGCATTACATCAAAATAATTTGCCCCCCAATGAAACCTGAAATGTTCACTTATTGGGCTACATCAGAAACCTATCAGCTATCAATCTAAACTTGAGAAGAAATAAACTGAAAAGTAAAGTAAGAAAATGCATGTAGCTGTATATTTTTGTAATAATTATACCCAATACAGAGCTTTGGTAAGCCCACCATATCCTGATTTGTCCATCACATCTATGCTGCATGGTATCTGCTATCTGATTTGTTTGTTTGTGGAGCCCCAACCACATCCATTGGAAAATGCATGGCAGTAAATTGATTAGTCAGTGATCAGTGTCAGATGTATGTCAGTGTGGCAATGTGACTGCTCTTGTTCCGTTTGTTGTCAGATGTGAAGCGTCAGTCATCAGACACTGAACTCTTCACCCCCCAGTGGGGCTGTCTCACCTTGTACTGAGGGATGCTTGCTCGCCTGGTGTTTTTGACATGTGTGTGAGCTCTGCAACTGACACGGGCCACTCTACGCACAGCAAAACACTATTTTTCACCAACAAACCATTTTCATTACAACTAGATTGAGCTAGGAGAGCAGTTTTGCTTAAAAGGTGTTACATTTCCTCCCATTCAGTATTTATATTTTAGCAGTAAAGATGAAGGTTTCCCAAAATTACGTTGGTGTTTGTGTATGGAGTAAGCATCGGTATTCTGTGTAAGAATATGTAGAACTTAGCCAATGCTAATGAAACGCTCCAGCAAACAGCCTGCTGTGTGGTGACACTGCAGGCTGCTGCAGCATAGCAACACAGACAAGTGGTTAAATTCTTTTAAACAACACACAGGTGGAGGAGATGCCTGTGCTGACTACTTGAGGCCTGCAGCAATTTCAACTACAACATTTGACTCTGCCCATCTCATCACGCACCATGGGAACTTTACAGGAGCCTACATTTGTTAGCCTGTATTCATAATTCTGGATTTCTCACTCTCAATTCCAGACCCTGTGTTTTTAAGCATAGTTGCTTGGTTAACATGCTAAAAGAAGCTGGGAAAAGGGGGGTAAGTTGAGGATCTTTGCAATCCTTATGAGATGAGGAATTAAAAAGGTACCACACCCACACACTGTAAATCCACCAACTCTAATGAAGCAATGATGGGTGGAGTCAGATCACACTTATACAGTCAAACAAAAAAACACCCTCAAAACAATCACCACTACCACGCTGTCAAATATTTAACAAATATCAGATCTCCTCCTCAATGAGCGAGCCTCTGCAGGACAACAATGCACCATCGAGCCCACAAACATCACCCTCAACAGAGTAAGAATGCACTTCCTGTTCCACAGTCAATCCCCTGGCCCTATTCCCTGCAACAAATAACCCCCTGGAGGCAATCCCTGCTGAGCCAACCCCTTGATAAAAACAACTCCTTCCTGTTATCCTGCTTCAAAAGTAAAATGTTACAACAAACTGGCAACTTCTACCTTGCAGTGCACCTCTTCCTTTTTTTTTTTTTTTTTTTTTTTTTTTTTTTTTTTTTTAAAAACCATAGTGTTTCTTTTCTTTAATTTCCTCTTCTGGTCACTCAAGTGTCAACAAGCATGAGGAATACCTGCTGATGATCACCTTCGCCTTGGTCACCACACATCAAGGACATTTTGCTACCATCAGTCAATTCTTCTTCACGGCAAATAATTCATTAATGTCCACCACTAGCTATCACACTACCGCCATGTAAATAATCAGCTAAAAGACATCAATATGACTTGTGCTCCATATTTTATGCGTATGACAAATACATAAAAGAAAAATACAGTTGGCTGTGACCCGTTGCCATGACCCATGGTGTGCAATCAATCATGTAGCATAAAGGTCAGCCAACCAGGAGACGTGAAAACATGCAGGTACTGTATATATTCTCATGGCAGCAGTAAGAACGAAGGTCCTTTATGTTGTTTTGAACCATAACCTCAAACTTCAATTCATTCAAACTTAACAAAATACAACACAACAAAGACATCACCCACTTTAACTCCCATGTTATATCAATCAAACTCTCAACTGGTGCAGGTATAAATTCAGCTCAGACTGGGCTGCTCCTCCTTGGTAGCTTTAAAGCTGCTATAAACAATCATATGGCTTCAAATCAGATGACGCCCAGCTCCTGTTGCATACCTCAGGGTGCTGAACTTGAGACAACAGGTCTTATTTCATGGCAGCACTTTCTGACTGGACCACCTCCCCAGCACAGATGATATGAATGTCCCATCAAGTCTCCAAAACAAAAACTTTGATTTTTGTATTGTGCGTTCTCTTTTTTGATTGTAATTGCTTATTATGTGATTATTGTTCATTTGTTATTCTGTCATGTTTTTGAGTACCTTTAAACGAGCAATATAAATGAAATGTATACATATTTTCATTCTTCTTATTCTTAATAATAGTAGTGCTATGGTAGACAGGTTTTAATTGGACCTAACCATTGTCTGAATAAGCCAAGAGGTGGAAAAAAAAGACAAAAAGACTAACTGAACAATACTTAATGCCCCATATAAACACTGTACAAAGTATGCATACATCAGATGGTCAAAGGAAAACATAACCAGGCTGTTTGCCACTTGCATTACATTTGTTGTACTGAAGTTTCAAGTTCCGTAGCCTAGGGCTCAAATGAAAAGCATGTTCATATGTGTCTCAAGGAAGCAACAAATACTTAGGTAACACTACTTGAAAAAAACAACAACCATGGTGTTTCACCATACTGTAGATGGGTGAGGTCGGGCCAACACGAAGTTACATGTTACATGTGTATTATAATATGTTAGTTACCAACTAACATATTACAATACACATCATAACCCGTAAATCAACTCAGTCTGTTTAGAAGAACAGTAGATAAATACAAATTTGTCTTCATTTGATGGGTGTTGCTTTCATGTTAGCAACCCATCCTGGGAGTGCACACAGATACACAAACACACACACACACACCGACCACGGCCCCGGCGTCATCCTTACCTGAACCATGGTCATCACATGGCAGGGATTCAGAAGATATATCACAGTCTTGGTCGCGAATTTGAACCCAACCTCCACTCCAAAAGTCATGCAAAGGGCAACCAGCAACAGGTTCTTGCCCAGACTATCCTCCTTTGCCCTTGTGCAGTCTTTTCCAACCACTTTGAGCTCTTTGGAGATGTCTATTTTCTTCAGCGCCACGCAAATCTCCACTAGGGAGATGAGGACGATGACCAGACTTTCACTGATGCGTTGCTGGGGCGCGAGGAAGGCGGCACACTCGGGGCCCCCGTTGCCCTCAAACTTCGGATCCACCCCGCCATAGATCCAGTCCAACAGGCTGTATATGTTATATCTGGACATATTCCTCTTCTCGTGTTGGAAAAGATACGAACAAGATGGAATAAAAGACGTCACACTGACTTCTTGGCGAAACATGAACTGCAAGATTTCCGTTTCGTAGTTGGTCTCGTGGTTGAGAGGTAGACATGTATCCACCGCCTAGGTGCGTTTTCAGCTAGCTAAGTTGCCAAACTACCTCATCCACAGACGGATGAGGAGCTTCAACTGTTAGCGGCAGGAAGCAGCTGTAGTCAAGACTACCCGTAGCAGCTGCTGGTGGTGGTAGTGGCAAGCCTTTCTCTTCTGTCACGTCCCTCACACAATTAGAAAGTAAGCTAGCTAACGGGGACAATCAAATTGGCACCGGCATCATATGAAGCAAGCAAGCGTGCTTGCTGGAGGTTGGGTTAGCGTATGGTAGCAACAGAGCAGACACCGGATAGATAGCTAGCTTAGCTAACAAGCCTACCTTGCTGAGCTGAAGCGGTGGAGTTTATTTTGTGTACCCAGAATTTGGCCTATCAGGCTGAGCACTCGTTGGTACACAGCGTAGGTGCTGCGTTCGGCGGCCCTTGTTAATTGGAAAAATGATTGTGTGTCAAGAAACCGGACAAATAACTACAAAAAATGAACAAAGGAGAGTAATTTTCCAGCTTGCTGGTTTGCCTACTGTTACAATCATATGCACACATTAAAATGGAGATATTGACGTTAATTGTACAATTAAGCTATACATCTCGTAAACGTGAGTATAATAACACTAGTGATATTCACTGATGGTATTTACGACTTTTATCTAATGTTCAAATGCAATATTTAGGTCCCATCATAACATACTGCACCCTAACTTAACGTAGTATGCTCTGCCTGAGAGTCAAATCTGAGGGCAAAACATATTCCTGGCAAGTCAGGAGGATACGCAACACACACGTGATGCTTGGGGGTAGTGAGTTCATGAAAAACCCGGAAGGTCCCGATACTCTTGTTGCATCTGAGAAATAAATTGCCAGTGAATGCAGACATGGTGATGTTTCTATTCTAAACCTCCATTGCTTTATCAGAATAGGGGCTCCTCAGTCACATGAGTATTACTTTAATTCCACCACACATTGGAGTAGAGAAACTGTGTAATGACAATAACTGTGTTAATAGGTTTCCTTCTCCGCAGGGAAACATTTATGGTAAAGACAGTTATTTAATTCCATGCTGTGCATAAAAAAGATTCTCAGATGGGGTTCTTGGGACCTATTATCAGCAAGATGATTTCTGTAGAATGATTTTCATTCTATATTTAGCTATCCCTGATTTACAAAGTTTATGAATGTGAGCCAGTTACACTTATTTCAGAGCAATATTTATCACCTGATGCTGCCACAACACAGTGAGGGCACAGTTAAATCTCCACACATCTTCACACAGACAGGACACATACTGTATAGTAATAGTAAGCTCTCCTAGCATTCTGATTTGGTGTGGCAACTAAAACCTTATAAATAAAAATACGTCCAGTGTGTGTTCTCTCTGTCCCTCCCATCTCTATCTGAAAGCGCTGTGACTTCTGTTATCTGCACAGTCAAAGTTTCAAGGATTCATGGACTTCAGACATTGATAGGGACTTCAAACCCCAGTAATAACAGAATATTGCTACTCTCAGTTTTGAAAACAGTTTTAATTAGCTCCACCATTATTGCCAGGTGATTCATCAGTGGTGGGGCACCTTCATTACTGTTGGAAGAAAGCAGCCATCACCATGGCTATGGATTGACAAGTCGCTTCATTGTCTAATCTTTTCAACTGTCCTTACATACGCACAACACCAAACAATAGCTGAAGGTTGTCACATCACATGTATCCACTTAACTATCGACAAACATGATCAAGGGCCACAGTAATAGGAAGGTTGTATGATTTTGATTGTGATGGGACCTAAACATTTCCTTTGAAATTACTTCAATAAGTGTGAGGAAAAGCCAGCAACGTCTGATTGAAGTGAATTACAAAATACATACTTGCCGATATCAAAGTCCACAGAGAACTCATTTGTAAGCTGGTTATCTCCATGCTCATTTGGCACTGTGTTTCCATCGTCACAGGGGGTAGTGACGTATGTATTCTCCACACTAATTGGTTTGGGACTCATTTCAATTTGGCAAATATTTTTCACTGACATGCAAGGGGAGATGGAGTGGAGTGACATGGATTTATGAGGGAAGAGAAGAGAGAAGCCAAAGGAACTTTGGGATGCATCTAATGTTTCTCCCACAGCGCCTGCTTTGGTTGACCGATGCTCGGTTTTTGAAATAACCACACGCTGACATAATTCCATTAGTGTAGGGATGTGTGTAGCACTCAGTGTAGCACAGGGCCTGTTTGAAAGCAGGTCCCTCATTCTGAGTGCAAATGACTCTGTGTTGAAATGTTGTAATTGTGGCCAAAACGGCTTTATTCTGCACAGTAAGGGAATATGTGACATTCTGGTTTGGTGGTACTGGTGGTGTTGTGGAGAAACTGAGCCAGAGTGTGTAATCAGCATCTAGTCTTGAAAACGATTGCATAAATGAGTTTTATATCAAAAGGTCATTTCTTAATGACATAATTTACTGATAAGTGCACAGAGAGGAATCAAGAGGAGGAAAACAGGTGAGTTCAAAATTAATATGTACATGAATAAATATCTTGCACGAGCGGGAATGCAATCACAGTATCACAGGACCATGAAACTATTCAGTAGACCTCAATACAAACAGCCATATTCCTGTGAGGGAAAAGATCCTTTTAGCTTTATATACAGTAAGAACATGATCTATGAGTAATTAGTGGAATCTCATCTTTTCAAGGTTCATGTGACTCATGTTACCATTGGTTTCTTATTAAGACACAGATGTACAAGTATCACCATAGATCTAGGTGCCGTGACTTGATCTCACCAATCAAAAGTGACCCCTTCAATCGCATTTCTTCAGGCTCATATTTGTAGAAAAGGCATATTAAAGCTGTACGAGATTACCATAATTAAGCTGGAAGACCCCAAACAGGTTGCTGATGATTCAGGCCTTTATTCAGCAGCTAGAGGGCCTGCTGCTGTCATTTGATAAGGAAACTGTCTCATCAGCAGACTCTTTTCCATCACTAGTTGCTCAGAAAAATAAAATGGACCCCATTTTCAACATTCCTAAGAGGGTAATACAGTATGTTCTCTCAGTCCCGTAAGGGAGAATACTCAGACTCAGTTTACAAGCCAATGTGGGCTATAAAGTCCAGGCCTCACTTCAGGATGTGGAGAGGAGCAGAAGGAAGGCTAAAGATCAACTGGCCTCCCAGCACTTGATCCTGAGGGATAAGGAGCGGGTTGGTCTCCTGGCTCGAGATGCTGAACTCCTCAAGAAAAACTGTCAGATAGGAGCAACTTAGTGAAATCAAGACCCTGGTGAAAGCAGGCCAAGTAGTTGAAGACTGAGGGGAAGCACAGCTTCAGTTACAGACAAGATTTTTTTTCAAGCCTCTTAATGTACTGTGCATGTCAGGAAATCACTGCCTAGGGAGAAATATGAATACAATATTTCTGACCAACAGCTCTCCCCACCTAAAAGCTGTCATTTTCAACGTTAGCCTCAGTTTTCTCCAGTGAGGAATTTGATATTTATTCTCTAAAAGCGTGACTGTGCCCATTATGTCAGAAACACTTGATGGGATTTGTTTGATTGTGCTACAGTATGGAAATTATATTCTTGTCATGCTTTACAGCCTTATGTTAATATTTACTTTATTTTTGTACTTTTGTGCTTTGTTAGATTTATTATGCAATGTTGACCACAGTATCTTCCCAACATTCCCCTGGTCATTGTTAGCATGTTGATTTCAGGCTCTATGTGTCATTTATCCCTGTGTTCCTTCAATATCGTAATATTATTTGGGTTGGGTCATTGACTGTTGATAGCGTTGTTATTATCCATAATAAAGACAAATTGTCCCTGATGAAAGTGTCCGTATTTGAGCTCATACAGAGCTGCACGTCAGTTTTTAAGCTCCGAGTCAACCTAGAAGAGTTAGGATTCAAAGCTGGTTTGACTCTCCAGCTCTCCACACTGTAAAAATTATGAGCCAAGTGTTGTCACAACTGAATCAACCCCTTGTTCAAACATAAAATGGATTATGTCTGACACAAACACACACGAAGAGAGATGCACAAAATCCTGTATCATACTTGTCAGGACTGTCTGTGCTTTGCTGTTCTGCACGCTGTAAGCTTATGCCTGGACTTGGGATGAAACTTAACACCAAACATACAAAATTATTATATAACAAAATGAATTTTCATTTTGAATTTGAATCATGCTGCAATACAGTTTTTAAAGGACAACAGTTTCACAGTGTTGTTAGTGTCACCAGGGGGCGATATTACCATTTCTCCTCCCTACGTGGATTTCAGCATTCATTCCACATGAGGCTTTTTGGAGGATATTTGAAAAAAGCACCACTTCATTGCAAATCTGAACCTTCTTGAATACAATCCAAATACATTGCGTATATGGTTCTAGCTCTTTAGCCGTTGTGCACTAACATTAAGGCATTTTATAGTCAACACTGTGCTCTTGCCAGACCACATTTTGGAACTCACATTATACATGAATCAATGCAAGTCATTAGAGTTCAACATAAATGTTCATGCTGATTTGGTTTGTTTTTATTTTACTTCCATTCATTTCATTATGCTTCTTAATTTGGTTGGTTTTCTTCAATGCTGACCTGTTGGTTATTATGTTTTTTATTAAATATTGATTGAATAATTGTACTGTGTAGACTGCAGGAAGATTAGAACTGCAACAGGAGAAGCTATTGGGGCTCCAAATAAATCAAACAAATAAATAAAGGTTTGAAGCAGTCACATTTGTATTTGTGTATATTTTCCACATTTGGAAAATATACACAAATTAGTCATTAGTCATATTTAAATGACTAATTCTTAAGTGGATATGATTAGCAATAAATACCAGGCAGCAGACTCAATTTTGATAACACAGGCAAAGGACAAAGAGCTATTTTAAAAAAGCAGATGTGTGGGACAGCTGGGCCTGAGGAGATCTAAATGGACATGGACAAGGGCATCTACACTGCAACAAATAAAGTATTTTGTGGGTCTAGGTGGTTTATGTTATGTATTATGTTATGAGGGGGCGGCTGTGCTCTGATAGGCCTTCTCCTCTCTTCACTGCGGAGCAGGAATCAGTCAAGGATATTAATCTCAACATCAGTCATGCATGGGGAACACCCCACGAGGAGAATAAGCTTGCTCATCCATGCATCTCCTAGGGGAGGTAGGGGGGCTTTGAGGAATGGAGTTGAATGGGTAAGTGTGTCAGGGTATCATCTCAGGAGATGTGATGTGGGCTGACTTTAGGCACACAGGCAATAAAACCCAAACTGAAGAGGTTGGCACCATCAGAACTGAAATTTGTGCATAGCTCACTGAACCACATTATAATCTGTATTACAAAAATGTCTGACAGAGCTGAGAACACCACAGTCCAAACAGTCACCAACCAAGAACAATACAAATCTACTGTGTGGGACAGAAGAAAGCTATATTTCTGACTTATATGTTAATGTGATTCATCTTATGGCTATCTAATCCTCCAGTCATTCTAATAAGCCACACAAGTAGCTGGATATATTAAAATTCAGGACCAGTCCATTTTCTTATTATCTGCAATATGCTGTATTTCATATTCTCTCATCACCTTTATAAAATGCCTCTCTTTTTCTACTGCTCGCACTGGGTTATCTTCCCAAAGACAAGTACAGCTGTCGAGTTGTTTCCTCAATGAGGATACCCCATACTGACTGCAGGGCATTGGAGCTTTCCACTCCACAGCTAATCTAATGTAGCATGACTGGCAAATGCGCTAACAGCTACAGAAACATGCCAACATAGTCAATTTTAACTCGCTAATCGATGGCATAACCTAAGCTGAAAATCATGGGTGGTATTTAAAATGAAACTCCTGGAGATACAGTAAAGTTGAGCAGAGGCAGATCTTTAACTGAGTCCATATTCAGCGGCTCTGTTATAACTCAGTGATACTAAACCCAATACGTTTGTTGAGAAAATGTTGAATAATTGCAGAGGTTTCAGTAGAGTCAAGTCTTGTTATATCTGTCCTGTATTTCGGAAATGTAGAACTTACTGTACATTGCTACAGCTATCTGTAGCTGTGACATTACAACAACAATAAATGTGATGATTCCATTGATGCCCATGTAACGGTTTGTCTTGTTCAAGCACACATCTGTGATGCTTTCACTGTCTCCTCCTCACTGAAGAATGCAAGTAAACTTTTCTTTGGGTCATAACATTTCCAAACCCATTTGTTTGTCATCTATAGTCTGAAGCCATGGGGTCTTTGCTTGTCCCAGCAGCAGAGTGCAGCTTCACAACCGAAAAGGCAGATAAAGAGCCTCATCGTAACGTTTAGACCAGTCAGTCTGCTCTCGTATGCTTGAGAAATCATCAGCGTTTATGAGGCAATCTCTTCGCAGGCAGAGAAAATGACAAACCATCAAACACAGTCTGAGAGAAGAGCTACACACACACACACAGACACACACAACAATTAGAACATCTGTTTCTTTTTATAAAGATTATTTTGGCAGCTTTCCTTATGCGAAGTGTACAGTGAAACGAGACGCGGCAATGAGACCCAGCCATTAAAGGTGCAATCAGTAAAATTTGACTCTTCAGTAAGATCTAGTGGTAGCTGTAGGAAAGTCTAACAACATTAGCAAATGCGTATCCTCCACAGTTTACAATTCCTCTACAAAGGCTGTGACTTTTGTGTGTTTGCAAATGTTGTATTGGGGTTTGACTTACAAACTTTAAGGTTACCAAATGTTAGCTGGTGTAACTGACACAGTATTGCAGAGGTGAGACCAAAAACTACATAAAGTATCTTAATCTTAACTAAATATCCCTGATTACTAAAATTTTAAACTGTACTGTAGTGCTGGAAAGTTGGAGTCTTTCCTTGATTTGGTATGTATCCAGTCAGTACCTCTAAATGGATCAAACTTGCAACTTTTTCAGGTTTGGAGTCTTGTACCTAATTACACATTGTGAACCTCTTAAGCCACTAGAGGGCACGGCACACTAATAGTTTGTGCTGGTATTTTCAAAATACATTTCATTGATCTGATTAATATTTTGATTGACACTTCTGTATTGTAGAATGAGAGTACTGAAAAATATGAAATGAACGGAGACAATTCAAGCATTATTTTCACTAGAACACAAAACAAGCAACCTAATTAACAGCAAAGCTGCAAAAGCCTGCCCCGACAAATGCTGCAGGCAAAGTGTCTGCCTGCAGGGCTCCAGTACCTGAACTAATGGCTGAAAAGCAGCATACACCGGGGGCCTGAGGTATCTTGTTCAGAGAAAACCGCCGAGCTGAGCCCAGGTTCAGCAGACAAGGCAAGTGCTAATATTACAAGGTGTCATTCAAAGTAGAGGGGTCCTAGAGGAGAAGAAATCTAGGTAACCAAATGCTGGGTAGTCCAGTGTTACCCCACACATTAGTGGGTTTGTTGACAGCACTTCCATGGAAAAGGACATAATAAATCACACAAGTCATGACCATGACTTACACTGTTAATATATGTATATGTATTATTACTGTACTGTAGAACATTGTACATGGGATGTATTGAATTAATATGCAGGAGAAATTTCTGTTGTAAGTCCTGGATAATTTCTCTATATTCTCTATTATTACTATTATTTCTATATTATAATGGTTAATTACTTTTAGTGCCAATAATTAGATGATCCATCCTCATAATTACATAGTAAATGATAAGTCATTTTTGATGTGTAACACAAAGTGCTACCTTACTGTATGTTTTATACAGACCCTATCATTGGCAAAGCACAAGAGACTCTGTAGTCTACAGATGCAGACAGGTCTTTCCTCTCTGGATAAGGAAAAGGTTATTTCACTTGTCCAAATGACAAGTGGCTGAAAGAATAATGCCAAGTCGTGCCGGGCATCATGCTCACAGTGGTCACTGGACCTAGAAGAGACTAAACTGTTGAAAATGATCATGTACAAATGGGGTTTGTATTCTGATGGAACATTTGGTAAAAAAAAATAAAAAATAATCACCTGAATAGTTGAAAATGAGCAGCGGAAAGCAGTAGGCTGTAGTGAACAGTCAGACTTCTTGACACTGATGAGAAAGGCACTTGCTCACTACAATGGCTACGATTAAAGGTAATAATACTGCCTAACATGTGGTTATCAGAGACATCAGTGGGAGTAAAGGTCAGGCTTTTAGAAGTTGAAAGATGTTGGACTCATTAAATGTCAGTCCACATTGATGTAGTGTCTCTTATTCTCACCTTATGCATTTCTAAAGCATCTCCAAACTGCCCTGACAACTTCTAATCCATAGTCATGTTGAAAAAGTTTCCATTTTATAGGACAAGTTTGCTTCAGTCATAGATTTGTCTGATTGGTCAGTGCCACCAAACCATACATTTTTGACATGGTAAGAAAAATTGAGCATGCTTATTTAAATCCAGTGGTAGTGATAGTTATGACCTATATACTTAAAATTTGTATTAACATTGCATTACACGGTTGGCTTAGTTTGGATGTATTTTACATCAAATTTGGTTTGCCTGGAAATGAAATCTTGTTAGCAACTGTGATTCTTGGGCTGTCCTTTAATGGCTTGGACTAATATGCTTCTGGCCATATTTGAGGGTAGTTGGTGCAATGGTGTGCTGTTGAATGAGATAGTCAAACGCGTCCAACTAGACTTTGAGAGATAGTTGGGAATGTAAATTAAGATTTCGTATGACTCCAATAGTAGTTGTGGACAAGAAAGATCCTTTATTTAAGTAAAAATGCTAAATACTCCATTACAACTGAAATTTCTGCACTAACATATTTACTTAAGTAAAACTACAGTACTAGGTATTATCAGCTGTTAAAGGATAAAGAGAAAAAACTGAGGAAACTGCTCTGTTAGCTGGAGATAACAGGATTAAAAATGATTGCGACCACGGCCAACTAACCCTCTGAAATATAATACATGTATAAATGTAACAAATATCAAATGGAAATACTCAAGTAAAGTACAACTCTAATGATGGTTGTATTCCATTAGCCATGGCTTACTGGGACACTTAAATTGAACTGAGACATGTTAATGTTATTAGCAACTCCTGTGCTTTTACTAGTGCATGTCCACTGTGAAAAAGGCCTATAGTATGAAGTGAAGCCTTCATTCTAGTCCAGGGTGACAACTCTCATGTAACACACTATTTGCTGACACCTATATTAAACACACCCTTTGAAAACATTTGGTACATTTAAGCTTTCAATACCCACTCACTCCTGCTTGGCTACTGCTGCTGTAGCGCTAATTAGCTGTTAACACTTGCTGCTACCTCTGCCTGCTTGTCATATAGCTATTTATTGTTTAGCTCACCTGCAACCGGTTATGTCTTCAGGACGACTTTGTGGAGGAGATGCCACAATTCGGAGACTCTTCATCATGCTGCCTCTGTCACCTGTTGGCCTCAAACACAAACTTCAAGCTGGAAGAGGAGTTTTCCTGCCCTGCTCTGCTTTCTGCAGCCTGGGACCACAATGACTCTTCACAAAGGCTTTCACTCCTGCGTCACTTCAACAAGGTGGGTAAGCTAAGTATTTGGTGCTTGTGCTAGCATAGTTGCATCTCGTGAAGTCTCGTGTTTACCCTGTTCAGTCTGTTTATGTGTTTGACAAAATGGCTGCCGAGGCTTCTGGAGTTGCTTGTGGTCACTTTCTTGGATTTTAATTCTGCTATAATTTAATTGTTATTGTGAATGGAGTTCAAGTAGTGGCTTTTTCTTTTGGTTGTGTATGTCGCAGGTGCATTATGATGCTTTCATGCTATTTATGGTGAGTTATGAGTACTCATTTGTCTCAAACATGACTCAAATGTTAGATATTATGAGCTGAATTGGTTAACTCGAGGCTAGTTTCTTCCAAGCTTCTTGTTGTTGTTGTTGTTGTTGTTGTTGTTTTGGGGGACTTTGCTTTTGGCTCACTAGGAAGTGTCTCTAGCGGAAGGTAATACTGTAAGCCTTTTGGCGTCTGGGATGTAAACGTGACTGTTGTCTTGAGCAGAGTTTATTCACATAAATAAATCCTTGTAATATTGACTTCATGGGGAAACTCAAGGCTTCTGTAACACACATGGTAGGCTCTCACATTTTCCTCCACAGATTTCATATTCAGCTCAGCATTAGATAAATATTTTAGCTCAAAGTAATAGGTTAATGTGACAGCTTCCTGTACTATTTTTCATAATTACTGGTGCTGGGCTTCTGTTGTATAGTTTATGCTGCTGCTACGCTCTGCTGCACTTATTGCCAACTTAAACTCATATCCACATACTTAAGGTCATCTGTTGCTTAACAATGCTGCATAACATTGCATAAGTGGAGATTGTCTGCTTCAAGCCATGAATTTGTACAAGTTTAATATGCTTTTGTTAATAAGTATTTGCTGCACAGATTACATTAGCCTGTTTCTGCATATCAGCTGGATTGTTGGGCCAATATTTTTCCATCTGAGTTCATTAGCTATGTTTGGAGGTGCTTTGTAATGGCCACATGGCAGATTGTGTCGTCACTCAGTGGATTCTGCATAATCTGGTGTCAATGTGATCGCGGTGGGGTGGAGTTTATTTCTGTGGAGTGACACCAAGTCCTGAACTTGACGAGGCCAGGGCTTACACGCAGAGTATCAAGCTTGTGCTTTCTGCCTTCATATTAATCAGTTCCATGTGAGTTGGCTGACTGAAAGGTTAAGATGTGTTTCTGCACCTTTTGAACTACATCATAAGTGCCCCCCAGCTGGCTGCTGTGTAACGGTGCCGTCCCCTGTGCAGAACTGCTTATCTGCGAGATTGAAGACTTCCCCGAGTGGCTTATGACGCACCAGACAATTACTGGGGACATCTTTGGGCTGCAGTGTTCTCTGTAATGCTCTTCATGACCTGAACATCAGTCGTGTATTTAACCAAACACTCACACTAACAGACATGTGAAATCACTTTATCTTTATTCTTTACTGTAAAGAACAGCAATTCCTGGACAAAAGGATGGGAACAGTTCGTCAGTAGAGCCCCCATAAACAAACCTCAGTAATAGAAAGGTGAACACTTTTTTTAAAGCGGTGGTTAACAAAGGTTAAAAACAAAGGGGGAAGCATCTTTTGTGGATTGCCCCGCACCACCCTCATAAGTCAGTGGAGATCAGATAACTTCCTTCTTCCTTCTCATCCTGGTTTGCACACCAGTGAGAGGGTCGGTGTAAACACGATGAACTCCTTTCTTCAAAGACTGACTCCACGTCACGGAGAGAAGCCCTGCATGTTTAGTGTTAACATCCATTGGCAACCGAAGTCATCACTTTGTACAAATTATACACTTAAACAATTGCATTATACTTTTCTCATGCATGAATGACTTATATAACTCTTAACTCTGGAGATGAAAGCAGACATCCCGTGATGCCGGGTTGCTGCTTATGTGAAGAAACATATTTTTTTGTCATTTGTGGGCAGGATATCTCAGGCGTTTTGTACTTTGTTTTGCTCAGGTTCTTTCACTTGTATATGAATTGCATATGTATTGACAACACTTTTGTGTTATATTATTCTTTCCTCCCAATAATGTGTGTTTCTTGTATCTCCATTTGCGTTATGAATATGGCTAAATTACCATCTTCTACCAACTGAACGGTAATTCAGTGATTTGTATTGAAGATTTGTGTCAGTAATTCTCATTTTATCCTGCATGTTATACAAATAGAGCTATTATCCCAGTAGAAGATGGCCTTCACCTTGACGAATAATGAATGTGTACAGGTCTTTAGTCTTATTGTGATCAAATTCTCAAATGTGTCTGTGTTTAAGATCAGGGAGATAAGCACAACAGTGGTGCAGCTTGAAAACACAAAGCACTATATGGTCCTGTTGCGAACAATAGCCAGTAAATGTATAATAGATTGTTTCATTTATGATAGCAAGCAAACAACCTTATGTCCATGTGGGGGACTTTAGGGAGCTCATTTTCCCCCGGTGTGCTGAGAAAAATGAGGTGTTTTAGCTTTAAACCTAATAGTGTTCCTGTGCTGTTGAAGGCACCTACAGGGCAGTCAGGACTGGATCTGAGCCAGACCGCAACAGTAACCTTCAAAGTCTGTAGACAGCAGCACTAGCTTGTTTATTGAAAATACTCTGTAATGTTCTCATTGAAACCCCTCTGCTTTGTTCTTTGCTCTGTACAAACTGACATAGATTTCATTATTTATGATTCTCTGATCTCTTTATGCCTATTGCAGTTTGGAAATCTCAAGTTTAGATAGTGATGTTGTTGATATTATTGGTGCTACAAAAACCAAAGCTTGCTGGGACCTTTTGGCAGTTTTCTCATAGAGAAGGGCTTTGAGGATTTGCAGTTTTTACTCATCGTGCTAAAGCATTTATTAAGTTAAATAGGTGAATTGTTGCAGAACCTTCCAGCCACAGGTTCACCAGTGCGGCCTTAAAAGACATTTACGTGTTAGAAAAGGCAACATATTACTCTCTGACTAACCACAGTACTCCAGCTTTGTACCGTGTTTCCAGCAGGAAAACTCAGTTTCTTAAATCCTTACCCTCAAATACCTTTTGGGATAAACATTTGCTGTCATTTCAGAAACTGATTTTGACAGTGAATTACTGATGGACAGGAATCAGATGTTAAGTAACTGTAATACCAAGGCACAACATTAGTTATATAAATGATGAGCTTATGAAAATGTATACATCTAAAGCTCTATATTGTGCCTATTTCACCTGTTTTGTGTGTAGTGTACAATGGTCCTAGATATTGTGAGTTGCACATGTTGATGCCAAACTTCACATTTATATTGGCTGTGCTTTGATTTGAATGTGTGCAACCTGTTTTGTTCCCTGTAGGATGTCCTCACACTGTACTGCTTGAACAAATCGGTGTCAACACCAGACGCAAAGAATCGGAAAAAAATACTTTTCAAATGAGCCTCTAAAGGAACATCAGACGAGTCCACGGAGATGAAAATGTGCACCTTTGAGGCTTGAATGTGACCAAGAAGGGCCTTTATAACTCCAAGACAAAATACGTCCTTTTAATCCTCATTTCCATTCGCTACAAGTCATACAGTAAGAACATGAACGAGAGAGGGCAACATACAGAGTCCAGTCACTGAGCATATACTGTAGAGAGCAACTTCCCAACAAAAACACAAAGTCCACTATGTTCCCGGAGCTGTCTTTGTGGAGGAAGTCTTTGATCTCTCAATGCGTAGGGACATGCAGTGAAATTGCTGGAGAGAGAACAGTGTGTACAACTCTGCTTGCAGACAGCTGCTAATTCACAGTTAGGTTTGAAAAGTGCACACAAGGTACTGATCTTGTAAGTAGCTCGATGAATATTATCTCTACTGTACGTCTTTTATAATACCATAACACGCAGTGTTACAGAGCTCAATGTAAGACAGCGGTACTCATCAGATGTAAAAATAAATGACGTGACATCAATATTCACAAAAACTATTGGAACTGATTTCACAATATCTACAAATTCACAACTTGGTAACACTATTCTGAGCAATTAGAATTGTTGCCATTTAGTTTTTAATAATTTGTTCAGTTCATCTATTTATCTACGGCTTTCTACCCATCAAGAGATTTGCATCAATGCTGTAGAGGTTATGTCGTATAAAACATAATATTTAATGCTGTACTGAATAGCATAAATATATACCTATAGTAATATACTGTATCTTATAGGATGACATGTTTCTGCTGAAGTCAACTCTGACCCTGTGAAGAAAATTCTTACCACAAGAATAACACAATCCTAAATGGCAACAATATACTAGAGTCCTGTTTATCAAATCCCCTCAGGAATGAAGATAATAAAAAATAAAAAAAATCCTGAATTACCACAAACTCTTGACCTAATATGCCAGTTGTACATGCATAGTACATAGTACATTCAAACTACTGTTTTATTACAATATCTACTTTTAAAGTTGATCAATCGTCCTTATTTTTGCACTACTGCATGTTTTGTTTGCTATGGCCATCAGTCTGAGCAGTTTGGATGACAGAGATTCTACTGTAGTTCAGCTGCAGAGTGCAGAGGTTGTGGCAGTGTGGCTCTGGAAGTGTGTTTTCCCTCTTTTGCTACCCACAGAAAGATATGTTAATAAAAAAGGGAATTCTGCATATTGTGGTTGTGAACAATTTGGAAATGGGTTGAAGTGGATGCCAGACGCAAAGACTTAAGTATTAATATTCAGTATAATGATTATGAATGATTTAGTATAGATTACGTTCAATAGTAACATCTCAAATGAAATAGATCAAACTCTAAACAAATCTCCTGGTAAACCATTTTTGATCATTTCCCAGTGATGAGAAAGTAGATACAGCACTAAGATATTGACAAAATTCACTTCTTCTGAAAGATGTACCCATCTTTTTTTTTTGCCTTTTTTATAAATATTTTGGTCATATACCTTTTTTTATAAGGCGCACATTGCCATCTTGTCAAGAATTTTATAAATATGTATTGATTTCATGAGTTCTCCACAAAAACCCTTTCTGAATGTGGATGGGATTAAATTGGATTCTTTTACACTACTGAACAGTCCTGACGCATATGAAATTGCCATGTGAATGTATCTTTGGTCACCGCATTATACACAACGCTGATAATGTCAGCTGGCTAAAGACGCGTGGGCATATTGGTGACATTTATGACTGAGAGGGTTGTGTCACTCGGAGGATGATTTGTCTTTTGAGGAAAGTGATTTCACAAATGCAGTTCAAATATGGGGCAACTGCTGCTTCTCATAACTACTTACTTACAGTACCTCGATGGCATTACTCAGAGGAATCATGCATAAACATTAGTGCTCTGTGTCATCTGATCCTGAATTAGCAGCTGCCGGCAGGCTTAGACACCCTCAGCAGATGTGTATCATGAATCAGTTTGTTTGAGACAAAATGATAAAAATCATGTCTGAAAAAGAGACTTCGTGCCTCACAATAGTCCTCTCCTCACTGTAAGAGTGTATCAATTCCTGAAATATATTTGATTCAAAAAGCCATACTCTGTCAGCAGTATGATGTCTGATTTCTCATTTTCCTATGGTTTTGAAATATATTAGTCTGACACTGCCAGAGCAATTCGCAAATGTGAATTAGTCTGGAACCTCTCAGTTCATTTTCAATTTCCAAGGGGAGTTGTCAACGGGCACAGACCAAAATGCCTCTGGACGCGATTGGATAGACACATGTGAGGTAGCACTGAGCGAATCCTGTCGGAAGCACGGCAGACACATCTGTCTTATCAACAGCTTTAAGTGCAATTGTTTGTTCTTCTTTTAGAGAAAATATACCGTCCAGTTCGTTTAATACTGACACGATAGCAGATTCAAAATGTTCCAAATCAGCTGCAGCCATCTTGGTTGTTTACGAAAATGCCTCAATGGCGCTCCTCTGTACGGTCATCATATCAAACCCACCCCATATTAAATAAACGGTTGTGATTGGCTGAATGGGAGGGGGGCCAGTCACATCTGCCAGAGCAAATAAAACATAAGCAGATCGCAGATTGGTCTGGTTCCCAGGCTACAAATTAGTGGAAGTATTAAAAATTGAAAATGTTCACCTGGTTTGTAATTTGATGCAACTACAAAAATTTCCTCACAAATCTCATTCAGAAATTGTCTGTCTAGTCATTGTTTGAGTTCATAACATGTGTATTGTTTGAATAGGAAAATGGTTTACCAGAAGATAGTCATGCTGTTCCATTTGTGTTGCAAGTCTTTGGATGGCTGACATGAACAGTGAGTCTCTATGGTCCGCATGCATGTGTGGCATGAAGACATTTGTGTTTTGACTGGATGTAATGGTTAAAAGATTCTGTCCTCTACAATGTATAATTAAATATAATATCAAAAAATGTTAAATCACTGCAAGAGTGGAGTTTTAATCATACTTTTAATCATAATGAAATGAATAAATATCTGATCTATTACTCATTTGTTTTTGAAGAATACTGAACAACAAAACGGAATAATTATCCTTTATTTTGTTATATCTTAGCTGAACCTGGATTTCTAGTTTGAAATGTGACCTAAATGTGTTTTCCAAGGTGGGAACTAAATCAAGAATTGTAATTATTGTGGCCATGCATTTCCATCATATGCAAACTGACTTCTCCTTTTCCTCATTTTGTATTTTAACTTTTGTTACTGAGGTAGGTGCAGAGCCAGCTGTGTGTGTGTGTGTGTGTGTGTGTGTGTGAAAATCTGTGTGTTACCAAATGAGGGTAAAAACACTTTCAGAACTCTGGGCCGGCCGTAAATTATTAGCATCACATCAATATGCACAAATAATTAGAGTTAAAGTGTGTTTATGCAGATGTTGCTGAGGTTATGAGTAGGTAATTGATGAGTAACTGGGGTGAACTACAGAAACATTGATACTAAGCCCTATGTCAGTGTGACAAAAACCATTATTGGAGGTTGCAGACATACACGTGTACAGATTGTCATGCATTAACCTATGACTGATACATTGTACATGGTTTGTGTTTTTAACACACCTTTTTAAAGAGGCCACAACACAGTTCACTCATTGTCCTATGCTTACCACTGCAGATACAGTTTGAAGAGATCCACTGCATGTTGGGGGCTAAAGTACTGCGGCCATCAAAGAGTCTATAATTAAGATGATGCAAAATATCCAGAGTGCATCCGGCAAAAAAGCAACAGAAATTAATTTAGAATCATACAGCGTCTGTATAAACACGTACCAAATTCACACAACAAAAATACAGATTTCACTTACCCAACGGAAGCCAAAAGTTGGAGACAGTTGCCACAGCTGGAGACAATGGATTTGCAAACCATCATTCACTTGTTGGAAAAATATTCCGTTTGACCATTAGTTTGCTCTGCAGTGTCATCACAACAATTACACTTAGTTTATTTTATTGTTGGAGAAATCAGTTAATCTTGTTTTGTTTTTACTGATTTGACAGCATTTTGCAGAGTAATAGTCTCCAGTGATGATAGTGTCTCCGACATTTGTTTAGAAATACTGTATGACTGTGACATATTGGTCTTTTGTTGTCTACTTCAAAACACAAAAACAGTACAGCATATGTAGACAATCAAATCAACACCAATATACTTTACACAATCAAGTATAAAAGGGCAAAAGTACAACATGAATCAAAATCTTGCTTATGACAAAGCAGAAAAATCATAATGGAGCCAAAAACAGCTATAGTGACTGATGCAGAGAAAACAAAATAAAGGCACCAGGGTGCCTGCCCACAATGTGCTTAAAGAGAGTGTGGCGTGATTTAATGTATAAAACATCTAGAGTTGTTTGCATTTCCATGGAAAAAGTATAATAGACTGCAATTCAGAATTGGACTTCAGTCTGAGGTAATGGTGGTAGTTTGTTTTGACTGCTCGGCTCACGGAGATGCCACGCCATGAGCCAAAACATAAATGCACATGATAATTGTTCTGGACTACGCTGGATCCTTTAATTTCTATGCTTCATCCTTTCACAGGCAGAGGTCTGTTAACCTTCCACACTAATGGGCAATTTTACACTCGGTGCACATGCCCATGGGCCGTGGGTGGGGCACAGCCACATACTGCAGCGTACGGAGCCTGTGGTCACCAGTTTGCATGTAATATACACAGGCCATTGTGCATATGTGCGCTGTAAATGCAAGTGTGAGCGTGTAAAAGCCTTTTTCTTTATCGTGTGTATTCACCAAGGCACATAGCTTCTCTGTCAATGAACATACTCGGCCAGTTAAAACAATAAGAGCCACTGGACTAGAAAATGTACAGGCAGCCCCACGGGACGCGAAAGCAATTCCAGATGATACTACATTGGGTCTGAGATTCAGCGTGAGCTGAAGGCCAGACGCTGACGATTATTAATGATGTTCCTATGGAACTATACAGGCTGCCCCCGGCTAATGGGGCACAGTGAAGCAACCAAGGAATGGCTCTTCTGGCGTTTTCTGATGCGTCACTGTGTGTCTGTGTGCGTGTGTGCATGCGTTCGTGTTGTTAACTCGACGGATGTGTCAGAACCTTATCATTGGTAATGAGCTACAATGAAAACTTCAAAGGCATGCTTGCTCTAACTTATTATAAGCAAAGCGCAAACATGTCAAAACATAGTGAAAGCACAATTTGACTACTCTACAAAACAGCAAGCAATCAAGATGCAGCAAAGGAACACTTGGTTACTCACAGCAGGGAACAGGGCCAGAGCTAAGTGTGGAGGGAAGAAAAACGCTACACAAACAGAGTCTGATGTGAGAATGTGCTCCCTCCAAGGTCCACTATGTCTATGTGAATCTACTGTATGTTAACATTTGCCTTCGATCTATACAGACGTGCAAAATATCAAACTCTCAAGAAAGGACACACACACACACACACACACACACACACACACACACACACACACAATAAGATGGAATGGACTTGGCCTCCTGCAAACCTGTCTACCCTCCAAACCAAACCAGATCAAGCCTAGCATTTGGTCAAATTCAGTTTAGGTTGTTTGCCTTCATGATAGCGGGCTTTCTGTTGACATATGTGGCCCAGTAGCCTAAGTTGAAGATGAAGAACAGAACTGGGAAAATGATGCGCGATATCTTGTCCACTTTGCTGACACGGTTGTAGGACTTCCTGGCCTCCATGTAGGGGTCGTCCATTTTATGGAGATAGGGGTGTTTCGCCGACGCTCCAGTGGCACTCTTGGAAATGGTCGTTAAACCTTGGTCTTTCGCTACGTTGATGGCGTAGGTGGTTCCAACAATGTTGAAGGTGTTGTTGGCCTTTTTGGACAGAGTCGCAGATTCTCTTCTCTGAAAAGGAAGAAGGCAGTAAAGTAAAGGTTGTCAGGAGCGAAGCACCAGACTTGACAATACTTCCATTTGAACTCATAAAGAGGAAATAGAAGCAACACCACGAGACACGACACACACAAGAACAAAACAAAAGCCTAACCATATCTTTAATCCTGGCCATGTTAGCCTGAAACGGTTCCTGAAAAGAAAAGTAGAAAAGAAAAAAAGTTTACCAATTATATTAAAATTACCCAACTTACTCACTCTATTCATCAGTATCTAGCTGGAAGTAATTTTGAACATTTTACACCATTAGTATTGTCAATTCAAATCTGCATCATACAAATCTGGATTGAAGAAAAAAGGTCATGAAAAAAAATTCATGACAAAATGATCAGGCTGGTAAAATTAAAGAGTGCGGAAACGGGAACAATTATATTTTGCATCATTGCAGAACCAGGCTGGCCTGGCATCTGATATTGCTAGCAGCAGCACAGAGCAGGATTAGAAACAAAGCAAAATAACAGTGCCTGAAAACATGTCTGACAGACTGTATCAATGAGAGCAGCCAGGCCTCTTCAGGCAAACAGCTCACAATAAAACAAACACGACAAAGGCTGAGTGTGATAAAGCTGGCTGGAGAAACTGCCGTCTTCCTGCTACTAGAGAGAAATCATTAGACTGTCTTTCATATTGAAATTGCACAGGGAGATGGGATTTTATTTGCTAAATTGGTACACTCAGATAGCTAAACTTGCATCACCAGAGGATGCCGTCAGCCTAAAAACAGTACAGTGCAGTGCACACGGTAAATGTGAGAGAACAAGTAGGACACCAAGATTGATCACCGGGCAGAGTTTTACTTTGCTGTGTGGCATACAGTGTGTGTGCCTGTACTGGGATCATTTTCTCCACACCATTCATCCCCACTGTGGCCACTTTATAAGATCTGCAGCAAAACATAAACGCGGAGTGTTTCACTTTCAATGCTCCCTGTTTTCGCTTTTGCTTTGAGCTCAGCTTTAATTTTTGCTCCACTTTTTCAGCTTCATTTAATTTTCCTTCCTTTTTCCCTTTGACTCCATCTTTCAAATTAGCATAACTAATGTCCCCTCTTTCCCATCCTCCGCAATGCTTCACAGTGGATCTCTCTTGGCATACAGCTCATCACCAAATGTGTTGTTTGGTCTTTATCCTCAATATTCACATACACTTACCAATGGAGGCAGAAAAATGGAGACAAGACGTGTGCTCTGTTTGTTCAGTGTCTGAACTAGACCACCTTGTCACTATTATGCACAGGGAGACCACTTTTTAATTTCAAATGTGACAAGCAGTGGAATAACATTAGCAGTAGGCCTCACAATGATGTTATGAAGTCGTTGTCAAGCTTCAGACTATCAAACACACAAAGCTTGCAGACAGTGGATTGCATTAAGCAGAGAAATGGCAAGCCGCTGCCTGAAGGGGCCTATCTCAAGTCAATTAATACAGGGGGAGAGAGTCGCACTCATTCCCCCTGGATAACCAGATACTTTCCCAGGATATCGACTCCTTCACGTCTAACAACACTATGAGCCTCCTCTATCACAGCGATGGCTGACATCAGCAGGAAAAGTGAATGGCTACTATATCGTGTCATATGACCTTAATCATAGCCCCCTAAACTCTTCAGTCCTTGGCATTCAGGATGTTCTTTGCCCAGTAACCTGAAAAACGAGCCAAGCAAAGTCATTTTCTGTTGCTATTTAGCTTGGCTGTCCTCTGCGGTAATTTATATGTTCTAATTATTGGGGGAAACCACATGTGGCAGTGGGCTGTGTGCACTTTTTTTTTTGTGAACCTAATGTGATATAACACATAATTTGCTTCTGGCCAAAGATTCTTGCGCACCATTCAAAGTCATTTGGCTAGCTGCAGGCACGAATATGCCCCCGAATACAATGCATCTGTTGACCTTGTCTTTGTAACTTCTGCAAATTGTTGCATCAGAATTTCTTTAGGAGTGTGATTAAGTGTCCTGGGGGTAATTGTGCCTCGCTGTGTCCTGCTGTTGGGAGCTCAGCGTGTGCATGTGTGCGTGTAACTGAACCTTGTGACAGTCTGTCCCTGTCTAATATTGGCGATGAGGTGTTGGCATATTTAATAGCCTCAAGTATATGAGCATGTGGGTGTATGAGCGTGCAGACTGTGTTTACGGAGCCACAATGTCTCGGTTTGTGTGAGATTCTTTGTAAATCTGGTAGTTGTAGAGGTGGCCTTGATCTCATCACTGCAGGTTGTGTTGCAGGTTAATAATTAGTGTTATTAAAACGGGCTTTGTAATACCGAATCAAAGCAAACGCTGGTTCCTCCCAACACTTCTTCTTTCCTTTTACTTGTTCGTGTGTTTATCTTTTTCATTTCCTCTTCGTCCCGCTGAGATTCTCTTCCTAAAACAGCACATCAGTTACAAACGTGTATCTGCTTTTCACCAGACTTCAAAAATGTCAATTTGTCATACCGCAACGCTGAACTGACTACATCTCTGCATCCAGGGTTGATGGTGCTAATATTCAATGAAAACTTAGTTTAGGATGGTTAGGCAGATATAACCACTTCTTCTTGCTTTATTACAAAGGTTATTCCTTGTCACAGCAGTCAGAGGAAGCTTGCCAAGAAGCGAATAGTCGTGCAGATCAACCTCCAGCTCAAACAACAAAGGCGAGGAAAACTTTGCATCAAAAAACTTTATAACAAGATGCCTCCAGAAAAGGCAGTACACCAAATTTCCATAACTTGTCTACAAAAAAGTTTTGTATGCTAGCAAACTCTGCTGTAGCAGCTTCCCCGTTGTTCAGTAAAGTGAGTAGCAGTGGGATGCTGAAACGTGACGGCTAGGAATGATGATGACAGGCTGCGTCTCCACCATTTTCTAACAAACTATTGTGTTGAAATGTCAGTAAACGTAGTCCCTTGTGCTCCAGCAGTGAAGCCCACCGCACGGTGAGCCAGTGCTCCTGCCTCTGCTGATTGAAACCAGCACATAATATCTAACACAGTAGTGTCCAATCCTGTGTCATGGAGTGCCAAGAATACGCAGGCTTTCATTCCAACCAAACTGCCCACCGGCTCATTTCTGTAATAAGCACACCTTCAGCCTGGCGAGGGGAGAGCTAATTAGGTAGATCGCTTGTCAAACAGAATGTTAGGCGACAAAGGAAGAAAATGGCGTAGAAGCTCCATAACCAGCAAAGTAAATTAGTGCACATTGACTCGTCTACAGCTCACCATTTCAGTCCTAAAAAAGAAGGAGCCCGGGGGCAATGAAGTCATCGTTTGGTTCCGGTAAGAGCGGTGGCTGAAACCCAGCCTCTGATGACTGGAGATGGGATTTTCAAAAGGACTTAGTGAGCTCAAACTTCTCTCCTGAAAAACACACTTTACTTATAGGTTCTCTTCCTATAGGCTCCTTTTTATTTTCTATATAAATATGTTAAAAGGGGAATAAAGGCAGACATAGTCTGATCTCCAGTAGCTTATATAGCAGGGAGTGTGATGGGAGTGCCATGTCTCCCTCTGTGACCCCATTCTTTTTTTATCTATCATGACAACTGCATGCTCAGCACAGCCCCCGAGAAGGCAGCCCAGGCTGTTGCCATTAAGACGAGGCATCAAAAGGAGGGGGGGGGAGGAAAAAAGAAAAATCCTCCACCCTGCTGCAATGTAACGCTGCAAATTATCCTCACCGGCTGAAAAGTTCTGTGGCAGCAATATGCATTTCTGCCAATCACTCAGAGGACCAAATGTCAAGCTATAAAAAACTGGAAAGGCTGTACTGATTGTGTCAAACAGTTTGTACATTAGTAGCAGAAAAAAGATTCGTGGGCCTGTCTGTTGCAGTAGAAGAAATAGGTTTCTCCCTATGTTGTGTCTGAGGCCGATAGAAGTATTCCAGCATTTTATGTGATCACAGCAATATAATAACAGCTACTACCTAGCCACTACTTACCACTAGGACAGTTTCATAATGTTTCAAATGTGATTTTTCCGATCATTCACAAGCATAACACCATACCCAGAAGGTCATCCTTTTAAAGTAGTTTTACCTCTTTTGCCACTGTTCATACGTACCACTCCATTTAGAATATAAAATGGCCTCAGGAATCAATTCATTATACTTACTTTAGCTGTACAATTAATAGTTTGCCTTGGCCTGCTTATGTTGTCTGTATTGTTTGTTTTTATTTGTTTTTGTGCAGTCATCTTAACCACTTTTCTCCTAAAAAATGAGTTTAGAAAAGAAAGTAATTTAACAAAAAGCAAAGTAATGAAGGTATGCATTTTCTTGCGCTTCAGTTTCTAACATCTGAAAAGCAAATATAAGGTGGTGTTTGTCAGCTCTCTTGGCGTCAGCAATCAGTGTGACTTTGTGAACCCCACATGTGGTTCTGCAAATTGTACACAAAATCAAATTTGATGCTATTCTTTGACAGCTTCTCGACACCATGCGAGGATCTGCTAATGTAACTGATCTCAAGAAAACATTAGGGCAAACCATTAATTATATATATA
>LKNJ01003511.1:0-44234 GCA_002120245.1 Maccullochella peelii
CCTACTCACTAAAAACAAAGTAACAACAACATTAATACTGTTAATGGAAAATGGCATTTGTTCCCATAGTTAGTTTGAAGGTCTCAGGCAGAGTTGTAAGAGAGAGCAGATTACTCTTGTTTTATACTCTGTATGTTCTTTATTCAGTTGCTGCAGGTGAGGTCCAATCTGTCTCCAGAGAAGATAGTCTTTGATTGTCCAGGATGGTCTTAGATTCCCCCTGCTGTTGTAATCAGAGGGATTACCACCAGGGTCTGGACCATGCAGACTTGCAGTCAATCTTATTAGCATAACAACAATATGCCTTCAGGAGAATCAGAAAGTCTAGTTCTCAGGTCTGTGGTGTGTCAAAATTGACACCTTTATGGCTGTGGAAGGATGAATCCTGGGAAACACCCAGGGAGAGTTGTTGATTCAAATCACTAAAAGATCTGGCAGGGCTGTAAACATTCCTGCCTCTCTTTTGATCTGTTCCAACTTGCTTACCTCAGGTCCATATGTTGTGCGTACTTATTTTAGCAAGCAAAGGGGTTTTCACTACACTGGACATACAGTATGTCTGACAGACAGAATGGGATCGTTGTGAAGGATATGTATTAAAAGAGAAATCTATCAGAAACTGCAAAGAGGTGCTACTATTGATCAGCCTGTGCAGGAAACAATAAGATGCATGTAAATAAGTGACAGAAAGTGGAAAATAAAATGTTCAGTGTTCAAAATGAGCAGGCTGTGAACAAAATGTGTACTTTGTCTCCATCTTGTGGNCTGGTCGCCAGTCAATCACAGGGCTGACACATAGAGACAGACAAACATTCACACTCACAGTCACACCTACGGGCAAATTTAGAATCATCAATTAACCTGCATGTCTTTGGATGGTGGGAGGAAGCCGGGGTACCCGGAGAGAACCCACTTGGACACGGGGAGAACATGCAAACTCCACACAGTAAGGCCCCAGCCAACTGAGAACCCTCTTGCTGTGAGGCGACAGTGCTAACCACTGCACCACCGTGCCGCCCCCTATATAGTTTTTCCAGTAGATAAATGGACAAATGTGTCACATCATGTCCAGATATTCTGCTCGATGGCAAGTAATTATCACTGTACTGTAGCACTTTTTTAAAACCACTAACAAAGTGGACAAAGTGCTTTAAAGGCCATCATTAAGCAACTGAAAAATAAAAGAATAAAAACTGTAAAACTGTAAAGAGTAAATGTTGTAAAAATACTAAAACGATTTTTAAAATTTTACAAAGAAATTAAGAGATTTAAGGTGGAAGCTCATCTATAAAGGGAGTTGGGTTTTTGTTGTTTCTTATAAAAATGGGAATGTTAGAAAGTCGATTGGCTAATCTTACAGATGCAGGCAAACTGTTACAAAGTTTAGGGCTTTAATTGCTGGTGCTCAGTCACCTTTTGAAAATGAGATAGACTGGGAGCTAAGAAGAGAATCACTGGGCAACCTAAGGGTTAAGAGGTCTGCAATGTAGCCTGGAGCCAACCCTTTAATCGCATAATATATGTTTTGTAAAATCTTAAAGCTGCATTAATTGATTCTTGACCACCAGGGGGCAGAAAAGCATCAAAACAAGCTGACTGATACAGAGCCAACACCATATCACAGACATGTGAGCTATGGCTTACATTTTATCAAATAGTTGCCTATTTCCACATCCAGCAGACACAGAGTAACAGTAGCATTCATTTGGAGTTGTGTTCCTGTCCACCTGACAAATGTAAGTCTCCATCTTCTGAGTAACATACAGTATCTGGCTCTCTAGCTGCTGGATCTTCCACTTTCTTCTGGCTGTACTATTGCCATCTCTCTCTTCACATGCACTCCTACATGTGAAAAACACACACCTGAACACGAGTTCAAGGCCCTTTTTCAGGGTTTGCTAAAAGGCACTCTTGTTAATGTGGGAAATCAATGAAATTGACAGAACTGCAACAAACGTAACCCTCAGTATCCTTGAACACCAGGTTACTCATACCATATATAACACTATAAGAGTATCCAGGGAAGGCTTTTCTCTTTAACATAGTATACCGAAAGGCAGCAGGACAGTCTTTTGGGTAATTTGGTGGACTGGATCCTGATGAAAGTGCCAGTAAGTGTGCCAGAATTGGCCAACAGGGTGGTTTTAGGATGATGTGTCTGGCTAGAAATGACTTGAGAGCAGAGTAAAAACCAATTAAACCATCAACTGTCAGCTTCCACCATGACCTTCACACACCCGCTCCAACCAGCGCCATTAATTTTCTGTCACAACTTATTAAGCGATAACATTCATCAATTAGGCAAACAGATTTTAATTGGAGAGGGCACGCTGCCCAGAGGCACAGCATCCACAAGTGCCAGGCCCATTTAGAAAAAATACTAGACATAAATGAATTCTTGAAAAGACCTTGTATATCAGGAGGTGTCAGCAGATGCGCTGGCCTCTAATGTGCTTGTTTATCACTGTGTATAGAGACTGCAGATAATAAGTTGAGCAAGCAGCTGGCCTTTATTAAAAAAACATGCATTCACAATCAGCTGTTCAACAGCTCGAGGCTCTGTTATCCCCTCAGAGGCTGGTTATGAGAAAAGACAGGTTCTAACAGAACAATCCCTCTGAATCTGTTTTTATTTCCCACTTTTGTTTCATTTAAAAACAACACATCTAACATCTTCCACCAACAATACATACTGTAAAGTAGAGGTCTTTAAATTCCAGTTGCAGGGCTGAAGTTCATATTTGAGTCGAAAGCTGAAGTTAAAATATTCAGCATTATGTAAATGCAGACCTAAATGGATGCTGTTTCTCATTTAAACATTAAGCTTATGTTACACCATGACACACAGCTCCTTGAAATAACTAAAAAAAAACAGATTGCATAATGCTGAATAATTACATCTAATTATACATCCCCCCAACTCCTTGTGTCCTGTTATTTCTCTGTGTTTTTGTGATTCATTTTCCATCGACCGTGCTGTGAAATTCTTAATCTGGGCAGAGGAGAGAAACTGGGCCAGATGTGGATGATCAATAGACTTTCTATGATAACCTGACAGATTCTTATTAGACGTGACGGGCTGCAGCCTCCAGCCCTCCCATCATATTCATCTGCACTCGCACTGACTGACTTTGAATATTTGGATGCGAACAAAGCAGGCCGTGACACCCTCCAGCCTGAACCACCTGACTGCAGAGGTCTTCATTTCCTGAAGAGACTAATGTTTCTTCCATGTGTCAGCATTAAAAAGAGGAGATGTAAATTCAAAGAGGCTTATGACCTACAGGTGAAAAAAGAAATGTCTTCACTGCCTCCAGCCCAATACAATGTTCTGGTTACTTAACAAAATCCAGCACCTCTAAAGCTCACAGATGAACACGTTATACAGTATCTTGTTTGTTTAATCAGCAGAGACTTCTGGCACAGAAATACAGTATGCGCCATGTATCTGACTGGTCGACTCTCCATCCTAGCTTCCTCCCTTGAACTTGCCGCTTTTGTCTCCATCTGTCATGAGAACTGCCTGAAACTGATCCTACTTCCATGCTAGCTTGTTTTCCACTAGCCTCTTTTCCATGCTGCATTTTTGCATAGAGGGTTTCTTTTGTTTTTCTTACTGAAAAGTGGAAACATACAAGGGTTTATCTGTTCCTATTCTAAGATAAACAAGTATCTACTACTTGTACTCGATAAAATCAGCAGCTATGTTATAATAAATACTCACTGGAGCTGCAGCTGGTTTATTACATTGAGAAAGTCTCAATTGTCTCAAAAGTATAAAAAGTCTAAAAAAAACTTGTATTACCACTACCTATCACTAACAAAAACCATAGATATTAATCACCGTAGTGTATTTAGATGCATTTAACTATTTGATTGAGGAACTGTTTGGAGAAAATAACCTTTTGGTGTTTTTTGTTTTAAATTATAGATGACAAAAAATACCTTTTCACTGATCCAGATTCTTTAAAATACAATACTTTGGAGATATTATATAGGTATAGTACATATGTTTGTGCAGCCTCATGTGCGCACACACATACTGATTAAACACTAAGTAATTATTCATTATGAGCACTGATGTCAGGATTATGCCGCTAACAAACATGACAGCTGTGTGTGTGTGTGTGTGTGTGTGTGTGTGTGTGGGTGTGTGTGTGTGTGTGCGAGCTTCTGAGAAGGCAAAGGTCTGCTCAGTAAATATGACTGGAACAGATAACATGACTCTCACTGGGTAATGAGACAGGAAGAAATGTTAAGGGAGTCCTGGGAGAGACATGTAATGAAGCATTGTTTATGGGATGAGAATACACACACACACACACACACACACACACACACACACACACACACACACACACACAGATAATGAAGCATTGTAGGGGGTTGAGCCTGGCTGAGGCTGATAACATCCCGTTGTGCCTGATGGAGGACAATGGGCCGTAGAAATGGAACCACACCGTCTGTACACCAAACTCTGCCATCATCACCCCCCTCCACACACACACACACACACATACACACACACAGAGATGGATGGGTGTACCTGTAAGTGGGGCTGAAAGATAACAGGGAAGCCTGAAGAGGAAAAGAGGTCTGAAAATGACACTCCGCCCCCGCTCTTGTGCCGTAGCTCTGTTCTTTGGCCAACACTGATCATCACCGACCCCTGAGCCCAATGCGTCCCATTAACTAGTTTAATTAAAAGACACATTTTCATAAGATGAGAGCCTGGGGATCTCAGTGGGAACTGCTACATATGGACACCTTCCAGAATTTTTTTATGGCAGCTCAGAAATGTTCCCGTGGAAGCACTGCTTAGATGGCTGAATGATTTCTCTTCCTTTTCGTTATCCTCTGACGGATTTTGTTTGCCAAAAGATTAGCGTGCATTCTCCAGAATATTTACCACAGTGCCTGTACTTTACTAGTGCCTGGGAGGTGTGTTTGTTGCGGGTAGTTAATTATATGGTGAGTGGGTTAGCCAAGGCGGCCTGTGAAACTCCCAGTGGGCTTTTGTTTCCAACATCCTGCTCTTGTCTTTGCTTCTTGTAGCTCTCACACAGGCAGAGCAGAATGGGAGTGCGGCTCAACTTGCAACACTAATGAAATTGAATGTTTTATCTGGGTGAGCAGATGGAGCACACCCCCTGGAAACTGATGCCACCTCACTGTACACTGTAGTCTAGACAGAGTTCTTACTAGCAGCGAGGGTTCAGACATTATTATGTGGTTTGTTATGTTTGGAATGGCTGTTTTGTTTGCTGGAATAATGAAGTGATATTGATACGGCTCAGGCAACAGAGAAATACGAGTACTGGAAATGGATTCTAAGAGTCAATTAACCCTGGATAGATGGGGGTTGCAATGCACTTGCTTCCAGACGCCAGTCTTGAATTTTGGATCTCATGCAAAGGAAGCCTGAGGAAGAATGTCTGCTTTCCATTATGAAAAGGCTGGCATCCATTTCCCTGAGATAATTTCAATTATATGAAATAAGCAAGGAATTTTCAAATTATAAATGTGTCTCGGATATGGTGAAGTTAAGAATAAAAATTGCAGCAGGAGGAAAGCAGAAAAAGTACATGATGCATGTGAAGCCTTTTTGTGCTTGCTGTATAGCTGTATATACTGTTAACATACAAACAGCATGTTCTTCTATTATAACCCACACACGTGTTGTTTCATGCTCAAGAAAAGTCAGTCACAAGCTGCAGAGGAAGCACCTTCGTGGCATGTTATTCTTCCTGTTTCTCAGCTCTCTTCTGCTCCTAACGAGACATGTAGGTCGACACTGTAACTCGTCAGGCTGCCCCACACTGTTCAACAACCCCATCCGTATCGGTATTCCTGGCATCTAACGGCACACACCCACCGCAATCTGGGGCTGCCTCCCCACCAGCCCGGTGCCAAATGCTGTGGCCTGGTTTACAGACAATCTGCTGCCCAGCAGGAAGCAGTTTGAAGAGTGCTGCAGAGTCCCTATCAGGCTGACCTACAGGGAACAAACCCTCTGCAGCTTGCAGGCTAAATTCCAGGCCGCTCTCATATTTACATGGTTGTCATAGTTACAAAAAGTGGATACGTCCTAATTTTGTTAGATATTCTACACATCAAGTGAAGCAGAAGGTGGGGCTCATGTGAGTTAAACAACTAGTTTGACAATTATTGAAAATACTAATATTAAGTCTGATGTTCTGTCTAACCCACACTGATACTGATTCACTTTTTTGACAGGCCCCAAGGATGGCAACATCAGACTATGAAATTTGTAGAATGGTCCACAGAGGATGAATCATTATTGCAAAGTGACCTAAAGTTATGTTATTTCAGGAAACATCCAATGAAAACAATTTTTTTTTTAAATGTACACTGATTTGGGCAAGACTTTGTCCAAGACTTTAAAGGAGGCTGTTGTGGAGCCACAGATGCACGATCACCTTGGGAAAGGCTCGAGGAATAGCAAATTTCAGTACATATTTAGCAGGATTAGCTATGTTAGCATAATTTCAAAGGTTGACAGGAATAATGTCATTAGTTTAAGATACATCATTCATGTGCTGAAGCGTTAGACAAGTGGACATTTTAACCTGCTGGCGGTGTTGTATGAAACATTAGGATTCATCCTCTTGGAGGATTGGAGCCAAATTTAAAGGTAATCCATCCAATAGTTGTTGCAATATTTCACCAAAGTCTAAACCGACACAACAGAAGAACAACTGCACCCTCAGCTGTACGCCACTAATGTACCTAAAGACATCACGTAGTGTCTGAGGCATCACGTACAGGTTAATGAAGCTTGATTCAGTGACCAGAGGCAGAAAAATGTAATCTAGGCAATATTGCTCTAGCATTAATGGCTACAGCAAAGTGTGATAGGCTAAGATACAGTTGTGTCTTGGTGTTTTGTCCCCATGTGAGCCACATGTATGTGTGAATAAGTGCGTTTACTCACAGTATGTTTTACAGTCCCACCGTGCAGCACTGGTTTGGATGTGGCGTGCTCGTTGCATGACTTCAGTCAGCATGAAACCTTCAGAGGTCGCTGCAGGGGAGGATGATCTGAGTGAAGAAAGAGGAGGGGGAGTCAGACCACAGCATTTGACATTTACTGGCCTTTGGCTTCATTATCAGACACTCTGCAGGAGAGACCACTGAAGACAGAACATGCAGGAAATCCTACACACACACACAGATTTAAAAGAGCATTTCCTAACCTCGGGTTGAAGCCCAACATGTGGTGGACACAGAGCATGTCTGCATTGTAGTTCTCCATCATAAAGAATTATGTGAGCAGGAAGTGAAAATAGTATTTTCTGTATGTGTTATGAAAGTTAGATAGTGGTTAATCAACAGCAAATATCTAGACTGTAGTTTAAGATTTGATTATGTTTTGGTTATTTAAATTAACAACATTGCAGCTAATTGAACGGTTGCATCAGAAATTTCAAATGTCATTATTCCTATTTGTCTTCCTTTTTTTTCCCCCAGCTCGATTGAACACAAAAGACAACTTCGCCTTGCGTTAGTGTTATTCACATGAATTTGAACGCTGAACTGTTTTGGCGTCAGACTACTCCCTGTTTCTGCTTATGTCTCCAAACCATAATTTCACTCACTTTTCTCTGCGTGTGCAAAAAGCCACATAGTCTTTCCCTCCTTACACCACTGCTGCATGTCACCCCACAGCGTCTGGGACTTCTTGTTCTCTGGTTTTGCTTTTCTGTCAGCATGTGGTTGAGATTTGAGCCATTTCCATCCCTGCCCTCAGCTCTCATTCAGTACATACCATGGCCCCTTCTGTGGGCTGAATCCCTCTTAATACCCTGCAATCCTTAACAGCACTGGACAGAGAAGCATGGACAGCAGATTGACCCTCTATTTTGAAGGGATGATGCTTCATGGAGTGCCCGAGCAGCCACAGATTATGTTGGTTACCTTTATAAAGAATTCAGTGACAGAATGAGGTCTGGCCACCAAAAGATGACAGAGAAGAAGAGGAGTCAGTCTTTGTCTTGTCTTTTACATTTTCTCAGTTGAAGTAATCAACACAACAATGCAGGGCCTGAAATTAACATCTGGGTAGCACAAACGATGGTGAAAGTTGTGTTGGATAAATCAAGAAGAGTCACCAGCATGAATCCTTACGAATTACAGAATTCGATTTATTAATAGTTTTACTCAAAGATGTGTATAATCTGACCATACTTACAGCAAAACAAGCCTTGTTGCTGAATCTTATTGGGTGCCTGTTAAAAAGCCCTGCACAAAACATTATCCTGCACATTAATAAAACAAACAAGCCTACTGCTACCTTTCAAACCTTCTGCTTTTATGCACATTTTGAGTATAATAAACCTGAACGGAAATGGCAGTATATCAGAAAAAGTTTTTCCTCTCGTCAGATGTGGAAAACTTGGTGCACTGATAATGAGATGAAAAAAAAGCGATGGAAACAAATACTTTAAATGATGTTGCTGCCAAATCGTAATGTTCTCGTTTAATTTCTGGCAGTGCAGACGCAGCATCAGTGCATTGCTAAAGGCTTCTGCTCCAACAAAAAAGGCAAAGAAAAAGAAAAATTAAATGGCTGCAAACAGTAATACTACACAGTGTCTGTGGACAGATGTAACAAATGAATGAATTAATGAAATACAGTACTATGATTAAAGCTCATCTTTTTCAATTTTACAGATTTTCACTGAGAAATACCCTGACTTTTCTAAAAGGAGGGCATATTTATTGGTTGTTTCGACCACTGTTAGTGTCATGGGAGGGAAACAGGACCTGCACTAGTCTCAGTCAATAGGAGTAACAGGTCACAAATCATGCTCTTATCATATCAATAACCTCAAAGCAGTTTGTTTTTATTATAGATAGCTGTGAAGTTCTGGAAATGACTTTTGGTCAAACCAAAGACCAATTGGTGGAAAAGTAAATTACTTGTGTCTATATGTTTTGTAAATATACAGAAGTTACAGCCATATCTAAGCGTGTATATAGCTTAAGCAACATAAATGACCTTTTATCTAGACATAAGAGGAAAATGCCAGCACCCGCTACTCTTGAGAACCACGGTTCATAGTCCAACAGAAAGGTCTTCTCTGATATAAAGGGGTTAACTGTGCATGTAGCTGCACCCTGCCATGTTCACTCCATGTTAACCTGCTTCAGGATGGACAACAAGAATTGAAAATAAATAGCGGGGTAGCGACAGATTCAGGAAAAACTGTATGGTCCGCCACGAAGCATTGTAAATGTGTCTTTGACATGGCTCATAAATAGCTAAAAGAAAATAAACACTACACACAAACAGAGAGACATACTGAATGGAACAATAGAGTAAATATGCATGCAAAGACATAAAGTTGTACCAGAATATAATGTTGAAAGTGAAGATATACTGTAACAGATTACATTTATTTTTAAGGCCTACAAAAGAGAAATCTTTCTTTCATTTTAACAGTCAAATTTATCATGGAAAAAGAATAAAAGACAGAACAACACACAAAATTAATAACGCGGATTAGATGACACTTATTTCCTACCATCACCAGTTAATACAGCTGTTTCTGTTTACTAAAAGTCACGCCTTGGCTCTCAGGTATGACTGAAATTTGCCACTTTCTTTCATGTGCAGTTTAACTTGTACTTTCATTTTTTTTCGACAGCACTTTTGGCCAGTAGCCTTTATCTTGGACAGCCAGGCCTTTCTGGTCAGCTTCAACACAAACACCTTTCTGTGTCAGTGAAAGCATCATCAATCAACACACATATTCAACCTGCTCTAAAAACACACACACATTTTCAACTCATCACTTTTGATGTTTGTTCTGTATTTCATTCTACTCATCGTATCTTCTAATAAATGACATTTAAAGCATCCAAGTAATGATCAGAAAGGAGGACGACAGAATAAAGCAGAGGGTGGGAGGTGGTAAGATGGAGAGTTACAAAAATCAATAGCAATTAGGATACTTTTTCTCACAGTGAATCAAGATAAAAGCCACACAAGAGGGCTGTTGCAACATAAGAAACAGTAATCCACAGCTAATTGCAATGAAATTACTCCGCTCATTAATCAATGAGGTTGATTATTTTTCAGATCAATCAATTATGTTTTAGCCTATACATTTTTAGAAAATAATGAAAAACACCCATCACAATTTCTTAGAGTCCTAGCTGGCATCTTTAAATTACTTCTTTTGTCCAACTAATGGGTGAAAATCCAAAGAAATTCAATTCTTAAATTTGAGAAGCTGCAAGCCACAAAAGTTTGGAATTTTAGGTTGATATATGGCTAAATTATCGACTGATTGGTTGATTCAATCATTATCAAAATTCTTATTTATTAATTGTCTCTTGATTGAATCGACAAATTGTTTCAGCTCTAAATTACTGATAATTAGGACCATATTTTGTTACACTACAGCGTTTCCGAGAAAAGCAATGTGATTAAAGTAACCAGTTAAAGCATTACTGTAATCAACAGGTTACCCCAAACAGTTCTCATAGCCTGAAGGCTACTTTTTTGAGTTGTTATTAGGCTACTTGTAACATTTAATCTAAAGTTTCCATTAATAGAGTGTACTGAGCAAAATAGGAAGACATTTTCACATCAAACAGCTTTGGAGTTGATGGAAGGTGGATTTGATTTTGGATGAAGCTATGCTAACACTGTTCATCTAATCAATCAGTAACTTCCAAACACACAACACAAGTTACAGGTATATGCAGATATATACTTGAAAAGTTTACATTAAGTTGAAAAATTTGCGTTTTTCAGCTTTCTTCACTTACGATAACTGGAAATGTAGCCCCATAGACGCAATGCTAATTGACCAATGTGTGTTGCACTTAAGTAGTCAAATAGATTCAGATTGATCTTGGCAATCTTCTTTGCAAATTTTATCTTTACAAATTGTTTTCAAGGGATAATATTTTAAGATCCTTGAAAACAGAATCATCATTCAGATTTAGAAACAAAGAAAACACACTAAATGCTCTGAAAGGCAGCCACAGTGTTGGAACAGTCTGTAGTCTTTTCTGTCTTCACTCCAGCAACTAAGGAAACATATTCCAATTTATACATGAAGAAATCACATTAAAACACTTATTGCTTTTAACAGTTTTGGCTTGTTTTCAAAAGCAGTTATCTACTGTATGTTTTCTTCTACACTCTTGTAAGTTTAGCAATATGGCTCAGAACATAGAATTTGAAAGCATGGGGCCTCCTGATGTAAACATCTGAAAATTGATTTCTCTAATCATTGCTGTCTACAGAAATTACCCAGGAAAGCTACACATGGAAAAAAAGAAATCTTTAGAGAAAAGTTTCTGGAAGAGTCGAACTCCAAACCTCATCATGTCGACAACATATATCTACTTTAGCCAATTGTGTATGAGTAGCAACTTGGACTCTTCTCTGATATGCAATAAGAGAAAAATAACTCAAAAACTACAATCCAATCATGGGGGAGTTTAATAACCATGACACACGGCTGTGTCAGGAGTTTGAAAAGCCAGAACATATCAAAAATAAAAGGTATGATCCAGAATGTGAAAGCAGGAACAGTATTTTCATGCACCTCATAATGCAATCACTGCATTCATTTTGGCACTGCCAAGACTATGTAAGCAAAAAGTAAATGATGATATAAATCACTAATGATGTACATCAGGAGGAGCAGAAATGGAGAAAGAAAGAAGTTGGAGATAAAAGTTTCATTTCTGTGATTGGTGACCGTCATGACTGCAGATGGTAGAAACAAGAACAGCGAGAGCGGGAAATGAAGCAGGAAAGAAACAATCTTGTGAAGAACGGAGAACGGCCTGTACACCGACAAGTCATCGCTAAACCCGCCTGGGGGTGAGATTAGAAAACAAATCCACCCCATTTGTGGGAAATCTGGAAAATATCCATATTCATGAAGGAGGAAAAAAAAGGTGTCTGACTGTGTGTGCAGGCCACACGATATGACTCTCCTCCTGATACAACGCTGACATTTTGGTCATCACCAGGAAGAGGTTTTGGGTGGAGAGAGGGCAACACAGCCCTGGACGGTGTCACAGCTTTCTGCTTGAGTGCCAAGCTTTGCATATTTACATAACAAGTGTGCATCTTTCTGTCTGACAGTGGTAGAGGGTGTCCGCACGACTTTGGGCAAAGAGCATTTACTTTCCTTTAAGGGAGGTATTATCACATTTCCTAATGTTTATTGGCTGAGAACACTGCTCTGAGGAAGGAAGGTCTGACTTTTCTGTTGTTGCCACTGCTTGTTTGTGTGTGGGAGCGTATGTGGATGCTCATTTATGGGTGGTTGTGAACGTTTTTGGGGGATTTTTTGCATCTTCTTCTTTTTCCCCCATACTGCGGCTACCAGCCCAAAGGAATACGGAAAAAAAGAATAGGCAGAAATGGCAGTGCGTGCAAGTTGACAACCTTAAAAGCCTGCACTAGCATTGTTTTTTTCAGTACCTTAATCTGAACAATATAACAGAATATAAGTATGTTTTTCTACAAAAATATTGTTTGTAATTAAATTTAACTCCTGGGTGATTTGGCGACACTGTTGGTTTCCGTTTGAAATCATGAAGGCTATCGACCACTGGAGGCAGCAAAAACACTTTGACCAGCTAATTTATCAGAAATGCAACAGAAGTAGAGGAGAGAAGAAGGTGTATCTGTTTGCAGTGCAGCCAACAAAAATAAAATAAAGACTAAAGAAGTCAGTCATCTGACATGGCAATACTGAAATTGTGAGCGAATGCTATCTTCCGCATTTTGTGAAACTCATACGTGTTCCCGGCTTTTAACTTCCCAGCATCACATCCAATTCTTTCTCTGTGAATCCTTGTGCATCAATTTGAATCCCAAGTGGTGACTCCGTCAGAAACAATGAAAACGAATATATAGAGAGGCAATTACAGAATGTAAATACACTGAATGGCTATTAGTGAAAAAATGACAGCCATAAATAGTATGAAAAATGGGCTTTCATGTAATGATAATTTGAATGATTTAACAAAATGTCAAACTACTGAATAAATCCATGTTGAATGTTGTCTTAACCCTCCTGTTATGTTACAGGTCAAATTGACCCGGGAACATCATTGCTGTTCCTGACAAACGAACATAACAGGAGGGTTAACACAAGCAGATGCACAAGAACTTTCACTTAATAACATACGGTCTAAAATTATCAAAGTTCTGTTTTAGATCAGTAAATATCTGATCAAAGAATAAATAAACAATGTCAAAAACATGACTAAACATTTGATTCCATCGTTGGATACGTGACTGTTTTTGATCATCGATGCTTCAGTCAGTACTCAGGGTGCAATACCCCCCTTAATTACAATTTGCATACATATAGCTAGGACTTCATATTTGCTCCGGTGCATTGGCGGTGGGGGTTTTCCAATCAATTTTAAAGTCTTGACCTTTAACATAAGCCTCAGATTGATTACAGGTGTAGTGTATGCAGAAAACATTATAAACATGAACTGTATGCGTTCAACAACAGGTTTATGGGTAGTGTAACTTGCATCTATTAACAAGAAAAAACACAGAATGAATGATGTGCATCTGTGACATGCACCTTCAACCTAGCATCAACCCCAGCAAATTGCACCCAGGATGTATTGCTGTGTAGGAGGCACAACACACAGCTCACCCAGGTCAACTGCAGCTTCTCGACACCGGTGCAATGTGGCCTCCCCTTTAAAAGACAAGAATACATATTTGGCATGCACAACTGACACGGATAGATGACAACTAACTGGAATAACAAACGTCCCTGCTGTGCAGCTGTGAGAAAGAAAAAAGAAACAGAGAAAGAGAAGCAGCCAGACACACAATTGGCCTAATGGTTAACTTTGATCAAAGAGAAGATATAAAAGCAGGGGAAAGAATGATTAGTCTGCTGGGTGTCTAATAGGAAACTGAAGGTGAAATGTTCAAACCCCTTCAGCAGCAAGAGAAGAGTAATAGAGACAGCCAAAGCCAACATCTTCATCTGAGATCAATGCTTTCTAATCCAGGACACATGCACGCATTAATGATCTCTTAACCTCTCACACCTTTTTCTTCAGCCCCCATCCTCTTAATCTCTGACCTACTCGTTCCCTCAACGCTGTTTGCTAAACATCTGAGGTCCCTGAATCCCAATAACTTAATCGGACAGGACAAACAGGAGTTGGCAAACGTTTTAAAAATGGCCTCCCACTGAAAAGTTCTCTCCTCTCCACAGAGGCACTCTCCTCTTGATAAATATCTCACCATTTAACGACGCAATTTTGCTGAAAAGTTCAAGATCATTACCAACCAGAAAGTGAGAGGTGCATACGTTACCGGCGACTAAAAACAATGAGACTGCCAATTCACCAATGAAAAATATTTCCAAGCTTGGTGTACAGGCTGTTGTATATTTATGGGAGCCCATTTGCTGCAGCTGATATTTGTAATTAGGAATGGGTAGCACACTGTGTTGTATGTAAAATGAAATATGAAACCACTAAAGCAAAAACAGTGAGTATTTGGAGAAAGTCGAGCTGGAATAATCCATGCAGGAAATCAGGTAGACTGCACTGCGAGCAGATTAAAATTTTTGATGAAATCTATTATGGCAGAGCTCCTCTGGAGATAGACAATACTTCACTGATTAAGTTAGCTAAAACCAAATATGTATTGTACATTGTCAGAAATAAAACTCTGCAGTGAGCATGAAAGCCCACCTAACATCTGGTACCAGTTCGTGGAAAACACTTTCACCAAACTGCACTACTATCAAAAGCTTCCTCCAATACATCAGTAACATCAACCCCCAACGTCATGTTCACTAGTGAACAGAAAGAGTAAGCTACCATTTCTGGACACCTGTGTTCATGTAAAGGCCTACAACATAAAAGATCAGTGGTGAAGACCCCCTATACAGAGCAGAACATCTCATTTAATGAGGTGGAAAATAGAGCACCACGGACCAAATGATGAGAATCAAATCTTGAATTGAGACCAGGATGCGCACTATTAACTCAACGAGAACCACCAGAAGCATCCCAGTGGGACGCCTTTATGCCGAAATCAGACTACACTATATTTTTGTGACTTGGCTGAGAGACATGGTAGACTACACGTTGGACCCCAACCAATCATAGCTTGCTGTCTTTCAGAACTTGAACTGTGACATACATAGGTGATCGGTAAGGTGCCAAAGATCGACGTCACTGTTCCACTTGTCAGCACTGACAACAAATGTTTACATTGCAATAGCGGTTTTATGAATGAAAGTGAACCTGGAACCATTCATCATGACTCGGCGGCGAAGGTGGACTGTGTCTTTCTCCCTCTCGGTCAGTAGAAAGAGTATGAGTGTGTGGGTGTGCAGCATACATATGTGGGCTGAGGATGCGGTCGTACTATACAGGTGTGTTTAATTTGATAAAATGCCCCTAACCCGAGGGTGATAGTCAAACGGTTATAATTTCCCTGACATAAAATCTAACATAATTTTTCTTTTGCTTCGCCCTGTTGTGCGTGGAAGAGCGATCTGAGCATCAATAGGTCGATGTCACAGAATGAGGCGAGAAAAGCCATACGATTCTGACATGCTGTCTTTTTTTTGGCTGGGACATTGTGAGGAGAAAAAGTTGTGAATGTTAAATAGCCTTTTTGAAAAGCCAATCTACAAATTGCTATTCAGCAATCATCAGAAAATATATAACAAACAATTACAAACAGCTCTTGTGAATTAATGAAATGGTAAAATTAGATATGTATAACCACTGACCTAATAATGGTGGATTGGAGTTTTAAAATGAAATAGATTGATTTAATTATGTCTATTAATTTCTATCATTAATTTAATGTCATCTACTTATTCATTTACCATGGTAGATATTTATATTTTTCATTTGATATTCATTTATTTCCTCATATATTTCACTTTCCATTTATTAATATTTTTCATGTAATTCATCCAGTGTATTATTATCATTATTATTAGCCTCATTTCTGATGTTTAGTTTCCACAAGTAGATGATTTTCACACAGCACTGAGGATTACCTTCATAAAGACATTCATGTAGGTAAAACAAATCATTTGTCTGCACATGTTAAGTTAATATGATGTAGAGTTTTGTTATTTTTCACTTGTTCAGTTATGAATACATGCCAGAAAGAAACTAAGAAAACTGTCATATGAGGCCCATTATCTTGTCTAGGTAGAAGTTAATTAAAACAGTGTTGTGTCTGGTTTTATGCAAGACGTGCATTGTTTGTGTGTGTGTGTGTGCAAAACCTTCAAGCTCTAGTGCCGTGTAAAATAGCAAAGACTCAGAAATGGAAGTTGTAGCCAAAATGTCAGTGTCTGGTAGTGTACAGTGATAAAGCTGCTGCTGTTGAATTAAATTCGTTCAAAATGTTAAGTTTTTCTGCTAAGAAAGCACAGTCAATAAGTGTAACTTGTTGTTCATAAACACCAGAGGCTGTGTCCTGCTGGTTTCACTCCTCTGACCCTCTCCACGTCCCAGTATGTTCTGACAAAGAGAGACTGCACATCTTTTAATAACACACAGAGAGCTCTGCCACCAAACAGCCCACAGCTCTGACGCAAGGGAAACTAAAATGAATGGGATTCACTGCATTTTCCCGTGAGGCTAACGGGCTGTGCACCCTCAGATTTACCTCATATTCCACCATTCACAAGCACAGTACTGTTTTGTCCTTCTCAATGACAACTGCATGTTCTCTAATTAGATTCATAGTGATACAATCTGAGGCATATTTGTTAGACTGTGCGGAATCTCATGGGAGGACTAAGATATTCACATCCTTTTGATCAGCAGATAACAGCATTTGGTTTCAGTGATAATTATTCCAAAGTGTTACTATAACATCAAATTTAGAGGAGTGATTCTCTAAATGTAGGACATCTCATATCCTTTGGATGTATCTCTGCATGAAACATTTCATAAATGTCTTTTGTTTCTTTTCACACTGAATTATGAGTAGTTATATCAGTGAGATTATGCTAAAAACTTTTCCCACTATTCCCATTTTAATCAACAATTCATTATAAAACAGTATGAGTACATTATTTTTCAAAATGTCCTCATTTTTGTTTTATGAAATAGGCATCCATTGCCAACCCACTAAGAAAAAACATTTGTCTGTCTGTCCACCAAGCTTACCCAGTCAGAAATGAGTTGTACCAAAAATCAATATTTGCGACTTAATGCACTATGTGCTTTCCACAATGTAATCAGTCTGAATTCTAAGAGTAAAACTAACGTAGTGCCCTTAAAACTTCTGACAATAAAATGAAAAATGTATTGTCCAAAGCATGTTATGACACCACAAAGACTCTAGCCGAAGGGCAGACCACAAGCATACACGTGTATTGAGTAGTTAAAGAGGAAATAACTAGACAGCAGTCTGTATTAAATAATCATCACATAAAGACAAACAAAACTAACTAGCCATCGATCTTCACTAGATGAGCACAAACTCAAGTTTAGTTCTCTTCTCTGCCTCCTCTCTTTCTGCTTTCACATTTGTTTACTGTTATTCCAATCTGTGGTAAGTCGTAGTTACTTGGAACCAAGTGGACCTGTAAATTACGCGCAACTGAAGAGAGCTCAACCACCTCTTCTGCAACTAAGATGCAAAGAAGTATATCCCGAGTGTCCTGCCTCTACTGGCTACCTTGGGGGAAAAAAATCATGACATCAAGCTGGGCTGGAACGTTATAGCATACATGGAAGCATTTTATCTCTCCAGATTTTTTTGTTAACAGGGCAAGAATGCCACTAATGATGTAGATGAAATGCACCGCAGCTCAACTGGTCCCCCAGACCTGCTCATTCAGGTGGACTTTCAGCTACAGTTCGGTAAAAGCGTTGATATTACCAAATATTTCGGTAAACTGCTCCCAGGTTTAGATGAAACAGCCAGTGTCCTACATTGCCCATAGGTGTAAATGTGTCTGTCTATTTGTGTTACCCCCTGTGACAGGCTGTCGACCTGCCTAGGCAACATCCCGCCTCTTGCCCAATGTATGCTGGGATAGACTCCAGCCCCGCACAATCAAGCAGTTTAGAAAATGGATGGCTAGATGGATCTATCTGATATATCTTCACATTGTGCACTCTGCCTTTCCGTGTGATGTCACTCCTTGCCATCAGTGTCCAGAGGATGCTTTTCCAATTCAGAGTCAATCAGGGAGAAAATGAAAATCTCACTGGGCTGTATTATTTATACACAGAGACGCTGCTTTCTTCATGCTGTGATCAGCAGCCTGCACTCATTATGCACACACCTAAACACACACATACACGCCAAGACAAACTTGCATATTTTGCAATCACATGCTTTTGGATATACTGTATGACAGAAAGGATTTCCTCTTATACTCCTACTATAGTATATTCCTACCATATTTGTAGAATTTCGGAAAAAAAAAACTGTGGTCCTGGTGTGCTCAGTTAAGAACTGGAATCCTGCCCCTGGAAACTGTGGTAGGCAGATACACTGTCCAACTTCATTTAATGCTGATGTCATCCAAATGGCTGATAAAAGCAAAATCTGAAAAAAAATATTCTACATGAATTTCCATGGTATGACGTAGTAACCTTCTCAACATAGCAAAAACATTAAGTTGTATGTCAGTGAGCTCACAAATTACAATAAATAAATAAATTTGACTTCTTCTTTGGTGGTATACCATGCAGATAGTGTAGGTTTTATTTGTCCAGGTTTTGAGATGTCTGTCTCTGAGATTTCTGCATCCTCCCCAATACAATGGAGGTGAATGTAATTAGGTTTGTGGTGCTCTGGATGAGCCACAGATGTCACGGTTAACAATTTTTACAGGGGCTATTTCTTCAATAGAAAGTAATTCCAATGGCAGTGAGGTCTGTTTAGGAGCTGTACATATGGGGCCTTGTGCATCAGGCCATTTAGGATGTTTTTAGTACATAAAACCAAAACTATCTGCATGGCTAGACACCACTTGAGTGCATTATTTGGCTGGACTGATCCTTTAAAGAAAGTCTTTTCAATCTATTTGTTCAGCTGCTGGACATGCATCTTTGTTTGCTGCCTTCCTGGCTTGAATTTTTTTACAAACGGCATATTAAACTGGTTGATAACAGACCAACTAATTTGTGTCCTTAGTAAGTAATAAATATATTTAGTCAACACCACTGAATATTATAAAGTTTTGTGAAAAGTTACACGAACTGGCACTTCCCCCACTGCGAGGTGAATCGTTACAGCAATTAATTTAATGGATCTGTGTTTCCGCCACATCAACTGAGGATTAAAGAACAAAATGAGGAATAAAAGAAAATGGGTGAACAGTGCTGAGTTTAGAGGACGACATGTCATGGCAGCGGGGTCTTAAATTCTGACAGGGAGCAGGATGTGACAGGGACCATCTCCCTGACACTAGAGAGGTTTAATCATCTCTCATGGTTTCACACATCATCGCTCCTCGCTCCAGATTAGATAAATCACTCCTTTTAATAATGCCTTTCTGGGAGTTTGCAGACTCTCAAGAGGAAATCGTGATCTACAGTGCCTCAGACTGTGGTAATGTCAAATATCTACATAAGTCCCATACCAATAATACACTGGTATATTACCTTGTTGGTCACAGAAGGTCACAGCACTGATGCTTGTCACTGTTTTCTTCTAAAATGAAGCTGGAGGTATAAGACGACTCTGGCAGCTCTGTGGCCTCAGATGGTCTGAAGTCATCAGCCCCATCTGCTGTACCTTTAGGCAAAGCCATGAGCACAGCCAGCAGTTCAGGTAGTCATTGTAATGGATGAGGTGAGATAATACAAGATCCTGTCAAATGCTTTCAAACGAAGGTTCCGTGTAAGTTCAAATCATTTGCATTTGAACTTTTTCTCCCCTGGATATCTTGCTAGCACCGCTAACTAAGGCCGTAAGGATAAATGTGAAAACACTGTAAAAGTATTACAAGTATTCCCTGCATTTTCAGATTGCTTTTTAAACATTCGGTGTCCACATTAAAACACCCAAATGAAAATAGCAAGTGCCACTTAATGAAATTCAAGTAATGCAAACATAATCAAATAATACAAAGGATATCAATATAAGCTCTCATTTCACTATAGCCTATCCATTTCTTTCATCTCCATCCCACTCTCTCTCTAATAATAGGCCATGGACACTTAAAGAAATCCTGCTATTGAGTTACAATCCATCCATCCATCTGTCCATCTTTCTGTGTCCGGATAGTGGTGGCAGCAGGCTCAACAAAGTAGCCCAGATGTCCTTTATTGAAGTTACAACCTCCGGATTCTCCTGGGGGATCCTGAGGCATTCCCAGGCCAGATAGTTTTACATAATCCCAGTGTGTTTTGGTTCTGCCCCAGGGTCTCTTACTAGTGGCCTGGAATACCTCAGGGAGACGTCCAGGAGGCATGATCAGATGCCCAAACCACCTCAATCAGGTCCATTCAGTGCAAATGAGCAACAGGTTTACCCCTATCTCATTCTATCCCCTAAGGGTGAGCCCACACAACCTGCAAAGGAAACTCATTTTGGCCTCTTCAATTTCACCCTCTTAGTTTCCACCCAGAGCTCGTGGCCCCAGATGAGGACAAGAATGTTGATTGGTAAATTCGGACAAAGCTCTCAATTGACAAACGCAATCCGGTACAACACATACATCATGCAGATGTTGTACAGATTGTTTTGAGATAGTAATTTATTCAAAAGCGCTTCAGACCAAGAGCTGCTGAGTTTCCAGTGAACCCACAGCTTGGACACACAAGGTTGCTCTATCCCTGAAATAACTGCTGATATTCTTCCTCTATGGGTTTGGAAAGGGGATCAGTCCTTCCAAGTCATAAGGTTCAAGTTCAAGTGAAGTCAAGATAAAGTTGGAAGTCTTATGAATTTTCTTGAGTCGAGTCCAGACCAATGCCCTGAGCTGAAACATTTTCAGTGCCCTCGGCCTTAATTTGCTCTGCATAGACCAAATCCATGTCTGATTGCATCCAGTTTCCACTGAATGGATTCATGCCTTCTGTACAGTTTGCTCCACATTCGGTCTGAACGTGCCTTTGGGTAAAAATGGATGGAACTAATGCTGCAGAAATGTACATTATGATAGATTTAGCATGCAAAATAACTTCGTTTTCTTTTTCTCTCCAAAAACAATTTTCCATGAGAAAACTTGAAATAACCCCAGACAACACCCTGATGAAGACGAAGATAGATGAAAACGTTTCATGAAAAAAGCATTGTGTACTGGAGAAGAGTTGTGTGACCTGTTTTAATTTTAAAGGACTCACTGTGTTTGCATTTTCAAAGTTAGAAATTGTTGTTTTTCTCTCAACACAAGAACACAGATTTTTTGTTGAAGAAACAGCTCAGTACGCCTACCCTTCCTGCAATAGGTAATTTATTTGGTGTCAAAAGTTACAGTGAACAAAAGCTATAAAGTCTTTACCATACTAATGCGAAAATGCCATTTTTGATCATTATACTACATGTACCGGTAATTATGTTAATACATAATAGCACCCAGCTATTTTTTTAAATCATTCACAGCACAGCCAGCTCTCTCCAGTCAGTTCCAGCTGTGTAGGTCTAAAGTACTGGCAACTATAAGCTCCATTCATTTAATCTCAGTGAGACTGTATGGCGAGGAAGCAAGATGTACAGCTAATCATGTCCAACACATACGAATGGATTCTGTCTCAATCTCAGGGGAGAGGTTGGACAAGATGAAGGGGGAGCATGAGAAGCGAACTGCACGCCACTGTGGCAGCGTGAGAGACGAAGCACATTTGACAGCAGGAGCAGGTGAACATAATTCACAGGTTTTATTATTGGTAGACAGACATGGAAGAGATGATAGATGAGGCACTGTGGGCTATTCACCACAAATATGTTACATTATCCTTATTCTCTCTGGGGCGATCAAGATAAACTCCTCTTAAATTGCTTAACTATAATTCCATGCTAATTAATTGAGCTTCCAGGGCCTCAGTGGGGCAAGTAAAATGTAGATTTTAATTAAGAGCTGAAGCAGCAAAGTTTCCCTGGTCTTCAAATTATTTGTAATATTTATTCCTTAATTCATTTAAAAAAGCCATTCTGACCGCTGGACAGGGTTTTATAAATGCCATAATGCAAAACAGTTAATCTGAATAAATATTTAATGCAATGTAAGGTCCTGTTTCTCTGAAAACAAGTAAAACATTCTGCCAATTTGGCAGAAGTCTTTTTTTTAAAGACGTCTCTCCTGTTCAAGGATTTTGTTATAAATATTATTAATATTGTCAATACCATGTAACAGGACAGAGAACATCCACTATTTTCAGGAAAATTTGACTTGTTCTTCAACCAAGATGAGCTGCATTGGGAAAAAAGTAAATATGGGACTAAAACATTGTTATAAAAACTTAATGATATGATACTGTAAATTTGCATTCTTCTTTTTATAGTAACAATGGATATAATGACTACATGTTATTTGAAAGTTGTCAAATCCACAGAAACTGCACAGTTCCCCTCAGATCTACAGAGTGTTTTAGCCTCTCTTTAGCTCTTTGTTACGGGCATTACTTTGGTATTACTGTTTTAGTTCACTCTCAGTAGTCATCAGCCTTGTTTCCAGCGGCAACAGGCAGCTGTTTTGAGCAAAAAGCTCTGATAAACCATCTGTACGCAACCTGCCCAGCACCCTAATGGCAGACAGACAAATTTAGCGACTATAGCTGGTAAAGAAAGTGGAACATTTTGCGGCTAAAGAGCCAGGTACTTCCCCTAAGGCAAAAACATAGCTAAAAGAAGAGGTAATATTGGACATTCACTAGATGGACAGACACACAACTCCAAATGAATGCTAATGTTGCTCTGTATATGTTGGATGTGTAATGGATAACTGTTTACTGTAACATTGTCCCCAAGTAGCCCAAATAATAAATCAATCAATGAATGCAGGTTCACTTGGCAATCATATGGCATGAGTGGAGTATCTAGACCAATGAACTGTCCAACTACATTAAGAGAATAAAAGAAACCTCAGGACTTACCAAACTTGGTGAAGGAGAAGGATGATGGAGGGAGAACTGAGCCGTGGCCTGCAGCCAATACCTGACTGTCTTTATAGATGAAGGTGACGCTCCCCTTCTGTCTGAGATCCAGACGAAAGAATGGTTCAGTTGCTCAGAAAGCTCAACGGGGAAAAGTACTACTTTCAAGTTAACTGTCACAGCTATCACAGCTGTCAGCTGTCATAATTATCACGGAGGCCTTGAACTGATTGCCATAAAATGATACAAGGTTATCTTCGTGACAGGCCAATTCAATATCAAGAGACAACCTGGGGGCCAGCCCAGGCATTTTTCTGGGGCCCTAGGCCCTCAGCATGTCTAAAGAGGGAAAGCAATACTTCACCAAAAATAGCGATTTTTAAAGATCAAAAATCATCGTGTAGTTCTCTCAACATTTGTAGCTTTAGTCTTTGCAGGGGACGGCAGCTGCAGTTACCTTGGATTCGGTGACCCAGTTTCACTGCAAAAAAGTATCAAAAAGTTTACTGAAAATTCTTAAATCACTACAGTAGCAAAATCTACTTGTCCACTGTCAATCCATTTGCCCAGTGTGATTCAAACACTTATGCCATAGACACTGACAACAGCAGGGAGTGTCATATCACCTCTCCATGTAAAGGGTTAGTTAAGGGTTGAGTGAAGGCAAGTGAAACTTGGTTAGGTTACCATGGTAAGGTTAAGGCTTTGGTCATGTTGAAATGAGAACAAATAAAATGAAAACTTCCCTCATTAAATTTTTTTCCAAGCTCGAACACAAACAGGATAAACAGATAATGAAGTAGATTAACAACGACAAATCTTAATCATGATGGCAACAGAATATTAAGGAAATGTTGTAAAAAGTCATCGCAATTTGAAAGTTAAGTAATATTTTGTTAAACAATTCCAACTTATCACAATAAAGTGGCAATTTTCTGTTTTTCAACAGTGTAGCCTTGCTACAAAGGCAGCTTATATTAGACATAATGCTCTTTAGCAGCATTTTTCAGTGATGAGAGGTCTGACAATCAGCACTTCTATATGAGCATTTTCACAGCAACATGAGGTAATTTACAGTGAAATCTACACATTAGTTAACATGCAGGAGTAGGAAGTGTTGTATCTGTGTGATCACAGTATCTTCTGAGCCCAGCTGCTGGCTTATCACTCCCACTGTCAAAAGCAAGCTTTCTTTTCTCAAGAACCACATGTACTGTAATGCTCTGCCACAAGTGTTGTTGTACAAACAGCCATAGTCTATAATCAATAATGCTACAGCTATTTGTCAACGTCAGTGTAAAAGGCCAGAGGCCAATTGTCCACTCCTGGGGTCCAGCGGAAAATAAACCCCCTTCATTTGTCGCTGTATTATTGGAACATCAACAGAGATAACTACAGCATTTAGTTTTGTTTTCTGTTGCCAACTAAATTTCAGAGGCACACAACTGCATACAAAGTCAATAAGGCACATTGAATATGAACAAATCGAAGCTGTATGACTACTACATGAGCGTTATTCAAGCGTTACATATTTCCACTGTTCACATCTGAAACAAATAGAACAGAAGTGAAACTGCATATTATAGCTTTTTCCCAAAAACTGAGAAGAAAATCCAGCAGTTTCGGCTGAGCCCTCAGACAATCTAACTGAAACCAACAATGGCTCCACATCTGTCTCACTGTGTTCCTGAACAGGCTGAGCCAGACAGGTTGACAGGAACAAAATTTCTGGCAGAAACTGAACAGGCAGCCAGAGAGAGTGACATGAGGGTGGAGAAACAGAGAAACAGAATGCTACCAGCCCAAGAAAGGGATCGAAAGACACACTATGGCTGAGAATTAGTGCTGGCGTGTCATGTTTCATAGTCTTAAGGGGCCGGATGTTTGCCATTGCAGTCATTATGGAGCTACAAGGTTGGATATAGCCTGTAGATGATAATGCTTTGCACCTGCAAACCTGCAATTAATCACAGATTACTTAATCACTGCCCATAAGTGGAAAAAATGCTTCAAATTATTTTCAATGTGCAGTTTTCTATATGCATACTTGCTTCACATTTTTTAGAGTCATGTGACACGAGAGTGGACCTGGCCGTGTAGTACTGCAGGAGGTCACCACAGGCAGCCAAAAGCCAGTATCTAGTGAACTATTTTGGGGCAAATATAGCCAGGATGCACCAGACCCATCTGGGAAGTACCAATGATTAACCCCCATTCAGTGAATGTCCTTTTAGGAGTGCTATAATTTACAATAAATAAATGCGAACGGACATGTGATATTTCAGGCACCACTGAGCTTATCTTTACAAAACATGGAGAATGCAGTGGACAACACCTGTCGACGCTATAGTTTCTTTAAGGAAGCTTTAGTCGTAGACCATCAGACATCAAACACACATTATAATAAACAGCACCTTTATACTACAGCTGCTCAAAAATGATCACACAACATGAACACAGGTGATGTTTAGGTTAGCTGTTTCTGACAGAAACATTGCTTCTTTTTAAAATAAAGTGCTGACAATGTTGGAAGTCCATTACCTTTTTTATACAATTCCATTCACCCTTTTCTGTATACCATGCTGTGCCATAGGGTGTATACTTGCTGCATTTACAATTTCGCACCCAAACATTATTACTAAAATTGCCACCAGAGCAATCATTTTATTACCTTTCATGAACCTGCTGTCAGTTCAGACATCAGCAGATTATTCCGACTCACTGCGCACCTGCAAGGGACAATTCAAGGCAATTTTCTATTTCACAGTAGAGCCTCTTCTGAATGTAGGCCTATTTATTTGATTGGGAGAGGAAAGAAAAAAAAAAAGCACAAGAGGCACATTGCTAACCGCTAACAGTTCCTCTGTACAGTATATTGTGCTGCTCCTTCATGCAGTAATGTTTGTGTTGATGATGATTATAGAGTTTCTGTTGTAATTATTGTGATGGTTACAAATTGTTTCGCCCCTTGAAACTACAGTATAAAGGGTAACATATGCTGGCAGCTTACAACGTGAGTCAAACATCCACGCCTATTGTACAAAGGGTAAATATGACAGTGTTGGGAGTTGCTGAAAGGCCCATTTGAAGGGGCTAGGCTAGCACTTTCTCCCTGCCTTATGTCTTTCTGCTAAGCTCGGCTAAACACCTCACCAAGCTCCCTCTGTGCTGTGGACAGAAATTAGATTATTTTATCTGCCGTATCTCTCAGGAGGACAGCAAATTTCAGAATTTCCCAGATATCCCAAGTATTCCTTTAAATGGCAAATAATGAATCTGCCTACTCATAAACATTCTTACTACACAGTCTAACCAAATAAAGATTAGTTGAGGAGCCTGCACAATCCGATTGCAATGTACTAACAAAAGGGAAATACATAGTTTTCTGAACCTCTCTCAAAGCCAACAACTGCAAAAGCACATGATAACTCTAAAAAACCAAGTAAAAAAATTTAATTAAGCGTCCAAAATTGGTCAAATGTAACCTCAATTATCACTTTCCTGCCTGTCTACTTTCACAGGTTATGAAACACAGAGGGTTCACTTTCAGTTCACTCTCTCTCTTAATTTATTTCACTGTGAAGCTGGATTGAGAAATTGAACTGGAGACGTAAAGCGGAGAAAATACATTCCTCTGTCTTTTTTCACAAAGCGGCAAAGTGGAAGACAGTATAAATTTTTCTTTGAAGGCTCAGTCACTACATGAAAAGGGGTTCATTTTTTCATGATGAAACATCAGCTAAAATGTGTGGGAAATGTTCAATATTTAGTATATTTAGGAGTTTAAAACTTTTAAAGTGGTGCCACAACTTTGTTCAATGGTCCAAATTTTTTTTAACCTATTTTACAACAAGGTTAACTTTGTTATTACCTGGAGATACTGTCAAACATATGTAAATCTGTATAAAAGCAACAGGGTTGACTGACTTTGACTTATGCGCAAGAAAGAAAAACCACAATCTTATCTTTAAAACTCTGTCAGATGCCTACATCATTAAAATCAGTAGTGATCATCCCTGTAACAAAGAAGTGTATTATTAGTATTTTTAATGACAAACAGGCCTGCTGCATTAACCTCATCTGCGATGAAGGTCTGATCAGACCCCAACCAGTTTGTCCTTAAGGTTGGTAGATAACGTTAAGGTGTGTTTCTATTGGGTCGCCAATTAGCAGAGTAAAATGCATAACAATGCTATGATATGTGAATTACGCTGGCCTGTTTAGCTCAAATGATGAGCACATACTCATAGAACTGGAGTTACATCCAGTAACTACCTTTTTTGCTATGTTTGGTCAGGTCTGTTCAGCTGAGATGCTGTGTGCAGGGCTGTTTAACCCCACCCCCCCTACACACACACACACACACACACACACACACATAAAGGGGAGAAATAGAAAGAAGAAATAGAAGGGGCCAGCCTCGCGGGTCAGAAAGAAGAGCGATGGAGGAGCTGATAACGCTGGTGTCTGAATACCAGAGTTGAACAACACGGCACAAGCTACTTATAAGGACAACCAGAACACATAAATTCAATACATTTTAATTTGATTTTTTCAATCTAGCAGGGCCTGGCGTTTTATTTTTTTAAAAAAACAATACTTTCCACTTGCACATCAAATTGTGGAACCAATTATTGAAGCCTATTTTCTTGGGCAATTTTTTACACAGTGCCAAGCTAGCTTGCACAGCTACTACTATGGCAAATGCGTGGTTTTTCACCGAAGCTTTAAAAAATGCTTTGTTATTTTGGGGAACGCTCTTGCAGGTAGGCAGTTGCCGCACGGTGATGTGAAACGGCCTTCACAAGTAGAATGAATCGGACGCTGCATAGCAACAGAAGAGGTAGCCTTATTCATTAAGGTAGCTACAGTAGCCAAGATGTGCTGATCTGGGGAGTGAATATGACAATATTTCTGGTTTTCTAGAGAGTTAAGACAGCGGGGCAGTGGCGTATTCTGACAAGTTGTTATGCCACTGGTGTGTGGGCTTACATAGAAAACAATGGCGGTAGGTGTTTTTATGCGCTTCATACGCCACCGGTGCATGTTGCCTTTTAGTCTACCCAGCATCTGACAGCATCTTGAGGCCCGTGCCTTTGTTTTGTTTACTGATTTAAGGCGGGGAAGACGACAGGTAGCTAGTAAACACGGATGTAAACAATGCATGGTTCAAAATATTAACCAAATCAGCTGTATAAACGTTTCATGGGGAAAGAAAGGCAATCAACAGGTTTGTTGGCTCTCAAGGATATACTGTGTTTGTTTACAAGAAAACTCCACAGGGTTCCTTTAATATATCCTACATGGCCAAACACATGCATGACAATAGCATGCTTCCTTCTTTGTGGCAACAAAATTACAACATGAAAATACACCCATACACAAAAGCCAGGTCCATAAAGAAATTGTGTTCTCAGTTAGGTGCGGAAGAACTTGAATAGCCTGTACAGAGACCTCACCTCAATCACATTCAACACCTTTGGGATGAACTGGAACACTGACTGCAAGCCAGGCCTTATCGGTCAACATCAGTGTTGGACCTCACTGATGCTCTTGTGGCTGAATGGGAGCAAATCCCTGCAGCCAGGTCCACAAATCGTGTGGAAAGCCTTTTGAGAAGTAGAGAAGTAGTGGAGGCTGCATGTTAATGCCCCTGGCTTTGGAATTAAATGCTCAACAATCACATATGGGTGCAATGTTCAGGGGGCGTATTCACAAACATTCTGAGAATACCCTCAGAGAGCTCCTAACTTAGCCTAAACATTTCTAGCAAGGAGTCCTAGCTTACGAGTGATTTAGGAAAATTCTCAGAGCACTCTGAGCAAGGAGGGGCATGGTGTAATTATGAATACTATTTTATGTAATGAACATCTCTGTTGAATAAACTGTAAGCCATACTTTAAAAGTAGCCTACAAAAGGTTTGAAAACACAGGCCTACTCGCGCAGCAACCTATACACATGCTGTTATATTTATTTGCTTACATTTATTTACTAAGAATTTTGTCACTAGGAGCAACTCTTTGCACTAGGAAGCTTTATGAACGCGGCCCCAGGTGTCCATATCATTTTGCCTATGTAGTGTACAATGGTGAGCCTTTCCTCTAATGATAAAACACTATGATCCGTTTTTTAACTGCCTTTATATCAAAATTCTTCAGTGTAGTCCTGTGCCATGTCTTAAGGTTGCATATTTTTGTTTATATGAGCACAGTGCAACAATTGCCTAGCAACTGTTTACATGGTAACATATTATTGAATCTTGCATCTTAGGGCAGGCTATATAATTATCTATATTACATCTGAGTAAATTGTAAATATCTGTTTTTGGTGTCTAAATAGTCCTTAGCTCTCTCGATGCACTTCAAATCTTCTTTGAAGGGCCGGCATCTCGAGCTGGAGAGCCCAGCGAGCTTCTCATTGACAGTCAGGGCAGCTGCATCTGAGCACATCTCACCACCATGCTCAGCAATGCAGCACAGATGGCATCAAATATACTGCTTAAAGTCATCATTCACTTTAATGTTGCAGCTCCTGGCCAGGGGAAGGGTGCGACTCTCCTTCTTTCTGCCTGTCTCTGGACACTAAAAAGTTACCTGAGTCCCCCCGCTGACTCACAACAGCCTGCTCTGTATTCTTGATCGAGGGTGAAGGGCAGGAACACTCAACTCTCACCTCCAAATTGAACAAAGGAGAGTAGATTTTATACTAGGCAATTCTGTAAGTTAACAGCCCACTATATGGTCAGCAGAAATAACAGTGTGCCCACCAAGAGCTGTCATGCCCCTTTTAGAGTCTCACAATGGCTGTTTTCAGAGAAAAATGCTTCAAACTTTTTCTTTTGTCCAAACACAGTACTTATCCATTTTTTTATTCTGCAGTCTGGGGAGCTTTCTGCTTCCATGAAAATGACACATCCTCACCGCTGATACCTTTAGAAAAATTGAAATATTATCTCAAAGTAAAATACTTAAACTTGATTTGACTTTTGTCCTCACATCACTCCTTTTCTTCAGGAAAAATGCAGTGTGCACTATCTTACAGTGCCTCGTGAGAGGTATAGCTGCCCTATGAAGGTGTGATATTAGCAACATGGGTGACTCAGAGAGATAATCCTCACTATGAAGTGATGATTCATCTGGATGTGGGGGCTTAAAGAAGAGAGAGAGAGAGGGGGCTGGAGGGTCCCCACAGGATTTTAAACAAGATGTAAGAAGAGAAACCAAACACACCAGCAATTTGACTTCACTTCTTTCTAATCACTCACTCTTTGCACCTGCAAACTCCAAATGAAAGAAAGCAATTGAACCAAGAGATTAATATCTGTTTCCTGCTCGCACATCCAGGGAATATTAATATCCCATCTGGGAAGAAATTCACACCTCATAAGTGTTCCTGTTATCTTAAGTCATCAAAACTAGTAGGACTGTCCACCTATGTCCTCAATTGAAAGTTGTCCTTCCCTCAAACCAATCGATTTGTCTGAAAAATATAGATATGCATGTATTTGATTGTATATTTTGGCTGAGCTGTTTCATCCTGCCTGATAAATTAACACTGAAGCCATGACAGTGACCTTGTTGATATTTCTAATGCAGGCAAATCTATTTCAATTACCCAGGTCCGTGACTTTTCCTAAGGTTCACTATTATCCAATCTAGTTTAAAAGCTCTGCAATAATGGATAAAAGAGTAGCCCAAATAAAAATGTCTCTCTTGGAACACCAAGTCTGGTCATCCATGTTATCCGGCTGTGATTATTATAATTTATGTATCCAAAAAGTTAAAGCTGCTCTAATCAATATTTTATATCATCACTGGACCAAATAACTACATTCAGTGAAAGAGATTGCTTGTCGTGATGAACCCACAGAGAATTATCACCCAACTCTGCAGTTTCCTTCAGCTCTACAGAGCGTTTTTTAGCATCTTTCACCTTATTGTTTAGATTTTATGGTCCGCAACTTAATCGTTTTGATTCACTCTCACCCCACAAATTATGTAACGTTTCCAGCAGCAGTTTTCAGCAAAAAAGCTCTAAAAACCCACTGCACACTACCTGCCCAGCACCACACAGCGGACAGACAAAGTTAACAACTAGCTGATGAACAAAGTGGAGCATTTATGCAACTAAAGAGTCAGATATTTCTGTCAGGAGTTAAAAGGAGCTAAAAAAAGACCGAATATAATAATAATAATTACTATTATTATATTCACCAGATGTCCGGAAACACGACTCCAAATGAATGCTAATTTTGTTCGGTGTTTGCTGAATGTGTAAATTAAAATATACAAACGTTTAGAAAGAGATATGAGTATAGGACAAAAGCATTAGCATCATTAGCTTTTGGCCTAAACAAATCCTTGATGTTTTGTCTGTAGTTTACTTGAATGTATTTGCCTAGTGCAGTAAAGAGACCAGAGATGTCATTCTGATGAGTACTACCTACTAAAGTCAAACATTTATTGTTGAATCTGTCCTTTTTGTGCAGTTTAGCTGGCCTGACAGTCGTCAAGACAGACCTACCTTATGGCTGCAGTTTAAATTATAGCTCAAGATATGAATGTAGGTTGGAGTGTCTATTAATTTTAATCTATACTTAAGGCTGATATAATAATAGACTGAGTCGTCCACTAATTAATGGTTGCAACATGACAGTGCACCCACATTGTTTGACTTCCCAATGTACAGCTACAGATGAACAGAAGATGCAGCCAGGGTTTTATTTTATTTTTACAAATATAATTTTTATATGTTCAGCTCATAGTAAAAAACGTTTTTCAGTATTACTCCTACAGAGAATAGATTAACCTAGTTAGTGGAGTGCAGTCAGTATATTGTCGGTTGATATAATAAACTGGTGATTTACAGTCAATATTACATTGCTACTTCCCCTTAAGCCTTCCCTTACAAGCCACCATCAGTCTTCAGTGGTTCTCCAAAAGCATGGGCGTCATGTTACAACAACTCAGCTGTGGAAGGAGATACCACTCATGACTTGTACATTTGACCAGAAACCAACAGATGACATGACGACATATGCGCTGGGTGAAACCACCTTCATTGAAATGGATGCAATGCTATCTTGAAACACTGCATCAGGTTGTCTTAATACATTTGTACAAATCCTCTGGCGCACAGAGACGTGTGTGTTTGACAGCAAAACATGGCTAGTAGATAGGTCGCCTATTGATGGCATGATTAAAGGAAGTGTCTCAAGAGAGTACTGGGAAGCCTAACGTGCCATTAGCCAGCTTTAATTGACAGAAAATGCTCATGTCATCATGCAGGTGGAATTGGAAAGTGTCACCTACAAGAAGAGGTCCCACTGCTCCTGTTTGTGTCAGGACTCACCTTGAGACGGCAAGGACAAAAGAGATTGGGTGAGAACAGAAAGCGGAGCAGTGAGTCAGAGAAAGAAATAAATGAAGAGACCATGTTGGGATGTCAGATAAGCGTCACAACAGGACTGTGATGCAGTGTAGGAATTTGACCATTTGACGCAGTGTGTCCCTGCATGGTGTCCTGGTGTGTGCCAGGATAGAGGTTTGATCAGGTGCAGTGATTTGGGACAAGGAGAAGTGGGGGCAGTTGGTGGAGAAAGTCTGTAATGGTCAGAGAAGACCAGACAATACTACTACTTCCCTTAAATAACCTTTCATACCCTTCAATGCTCGTAAATGGCTACCCACAAATGGCTCAGCTGAATCCAACAGGGCTACTGGCTGACTGGACTGGACTAAAGCTTGCAATAATAACCAAGAACACCAGTCACTTAATATTGTGGGAAATCATCTGCGATACGTATTTGTCCTAAAGGTCCTCAATTAATGTCAATCTGTCTATTGAAATCTTCCAGCCTGATCTGTGTTATTTTCTTTTCTTTATTAAATGGTACAATGGGATCAGCAGACAATTTTCTGTATTTTTCTGTAATGCCGTGTTGTGCAAATCTGCCGTCTTTTCTCCCAATTTCCCCCCGTCTTCCTCTGTCTCTCTCCCCGTCTCCCTGTGATCTGGTCACAGTGTAGCTGAGGCTGATAATAAGCTGCGGTCACACCGTATGGTCTTCTCTCCATCTGGATTCAAGACGTCGCAGTGGAAGGAGGAGGGCGAGTTACGAGGGGAAGAGGAAATTTGGGTCACGCTTGAAGCCATAATGATGTTATAATGCACCAGCACAATCTCTGCTGCAGCACCGAATAAATCATAGATGCAACACCCTTCACAGATAATAACTAATGGCTCCTCTCAACACCCCAAGCCAGTGCACAATATGAATCTGCACCCAACAAGTTAGATGAATGAATCTGACATCTGACATTGAATACCCCCAACCACACACATGCACACACCCTCACCTCTCAAACACCAGCCAATGACATTTCACAACTACCTCCGAGGCACCCAAACAAAGATTGATCAGCGCAAAAGGTATCAAGCAGGAGATTATGGGACCAAGTTCCCTGAGTTTCCATTACTGGCCTCCTAATCCGTTTATAAGGATATGCTCTTAATGGGCATGAGCAGTGAGAGCTGTGTGAATTGTGTGTGTGAGGGAGAGGTCATCCATCATGGATGGACATCTGAGAAGGCGAGGGGACAGCAGGGAAGGTTAATGTCAGCCGGATCTGACTGAAGCTCACATCTCTTTAGCGTCCAAATCTCTGGCGACAACCCTGAGTGATTTAGCCGCTTTCTTCTTCGGCTCTCCTCGACATCTGTGATACATATGCCAGCGAAGCACAGGGCAGCCACCCCGACACTCTGCACAGCGATATCATCTCACTGAGTCAACGTGGCCTCACAGTCGGGCTTAATTCATCCTTTCCACCAAAACCAGTAAAAAATCCTACCATTTTAACATTTGGGTGTGACAGTTCCACCTTCCAATTCAACTTCATCAACTGCCGAAATAATTTAAAGGTGAAATCTATAATATTTGATTGGCTCTTTGCATGAAGTAATCACATTATTATTGAGGATTTGCAAGTGTTGCCGATCAATGTTACTTATCTTCTGTCCATCATTACTGAGATTCCGAGCTTACTAATCAGGCAGAGCTGGCCTGTCTCTGTGTATTTGCAGTGAATGCTCCGGTTCCCAGGCAACCTCAACTACCCACTGCCTCTGTGTATTTGTTGGGAATGATCTGATTTCCCAGGTGCCCTAAACTACCCTCCCAACTCTGTCTATTGTCTGGGCATGTGCCATACTGATAGCCCCCCAAACTACTCACTAACTCTGTACTACTCGTCATTAGTATGTTTAGAGTAAAACCCCAAATCTCCCAGGTACCTGAACTACTCACTGACTCGGTATTTGCTGGTAAGGTTTTGTAATGTCAGACCCCTTAAAATACCCTCAGATTCTGTGTATTTTCTGGGCATGTTCCATAATGACAATGCCCCTGAACTACTCATTAGCTCTGTGCATTTGCTGGAATGTCTCTTACTGTCAGTCCCCTTTAACTACTTATTGGCTCTGTTTATTTGGCCAAAATACCAAGATCTACAAGGCCCTGAACTACCCACCAACACTGTCATTTCTGGGCATACACTGCACTCCCATGCCCCTTGAACTATACATTGGCTCTGTGAATTTTCTGAAAATGCTGCACTCACCCAGGCCAGTCAACTATCCACTGCCTGTGTATTTGCTGGAAATGCTCCAATTTCCCAGGGCCACTGAGCTACCCACCGGCTCTGTGTGTTTTCTGTTCACGCTATAATCTCTCAGGCCATCTCAACCCACTACCACCGTGCATTTGCTAGAAATGCTCAGATTTCCCAGGTCCTCTAAACTCCTGTATCTCATCATCCTGTCTGTTGAGGCACTGGTTTGGAGCTACAAGTCAGCTATGCACAGAGATCCCCCTACTTACACCCACATGAAACCTTCAAATTGTAGGTCAAGTGGCACACACACACACACACACACACACACACACAGATTTCATTCCAAAGCCAAAATTTTTAACATTAGAATTTCCTCTGAAACATTTTGGTAGCTGCATGTCTCCTACATGTGCACCCTGTTGCATATTTAATCTGACAAGTTCCTGCTCTCTTTCTGGTGGCTTGTGAAAAGAATTTCATCTCCCCGTTCAGGCTTGGATAAGTGGGACTGACTGTGAAAGAGTGAAAATGAGAGTTATGACCACTGCACAGAGAATAATCATCTGTTTTAATCTCCCCATACGCTTTCTGGTGGTTTGTGGTGGATGTCTGCTTGGACACATTTGTAGAAAAGGCTAAACTATTCTGACAGCAAACATGTAACTTCACACCTCCTGACTGCTCTATCACCTGTCTGCCTCCACTGGTGCACTGGATACAGAGAAGTCATGATGTATTTATGAGCTCCACATGAATATGAAATTTTTTGACAGATCTCACCATAAAATGCAACCAGCATGACATGATTTCAGAGCAGAGAGGTGTTTGCAATATTTCTGAAAATCCTTCTCTATGATATCATAATGCGCACTCATTGCTTTGATTTGCCCAAAGACATAAGCTTTATGAAAATAAATGGCGTGTCTTTGAACCAGAATCACGGCAGAACAGTCTATTGAACTGCAGCCTATTTTAGTTGCATTTTCCTGAGGTGAAATAAACAAACATGCGCTACTCATTTGTGTGCTCCCTTGTGGTTTTCTGAACACCTTCACTGGCATGGAACAAATGTTTTGTACGCTGCTTTTATAAGGTAAGTAGAACTTCAACCAAAGGCATTAGCTGTTCCTGATTATTATAAACAGTTCCAGTTTTAACCGTTTTCCACTCAACCTCATGATGATGCATAATCATATAAACAGCAGTCAGAGAATCCTTTGGTCTGTGCCTGCATATGTGTATCTCAACATAAGAATCCTCTCTGCTTTTCAACTCAAGAAAAGAAACTATGTACAGGAATGATTCATTTGTATCAATTACAGTTTTCTGAAGCTGCAAAACAGGTTTTCAATTAAATTCATCACTGTATTTTTATGTGCCTGCATCCTGTTTTTTGTGCCAGCCGTCGTTCCTGAGCAAACACAAATAAAGCACACGGAAATGTTTTGGCGCATGAGTGAAACAGTGAGGAATGGTTAGGTGCATTAGCATTTCAATCTGTTCTTGTCTGTATTTTTAGACATTTACATGTATATAGAGAAATGTGTGTGGATATGCACTCTTGTAGGAGCCTCCCGGGTATTTGCACAACCACAGAGGTATTATATCTGATACGAAGTGAAACTAGACGTGGGGGGGAGACACTTTCAGTGACAATGAAAAGTTTGAAATTGCACCTTATCTAAAGCCACAGTGTTATACAAGGCTGCAAATTGAATTCTGCACATATTCTCAAAAAAACAGGAAGGATGCAGGGAAATACCAAAGAACATACAGTATATGGTCATTGCTGATGTACTCAACTCAGTTTGGAAAGATCTGTACTTTTGAATAGCCGATAAGAAGTATGAGATACATACCTTGTGTTGATATAAATGCTATTAAAATATAATATTAAATACTTTAAATATATAAAACGGTACGATAAATTTAAGATTCACAAATATTCTGAATTCCAATACAACATTTCACACAATAAACACCTGGTAGAATGACCAAAGGAGGGACCAAATTGGGTTATATGCAGCAACGAAGGTTCGAATTCGATCCGAATGGGGCAAATTGAGGCAAACCCCTCCGCGCAAGCTGAAAATGTTTCAGCGATACAACCCGGTCAATCTGAAATGCAGCTATTGACATCGCATGTTCATCACAGATTGACTACACAAACAAAGTTTCTGCCCCAGGACCCAACTGGGACTAATTATGTTTCTGCATAGCTCTTCATTAACAGACACTATGACTATGACTATCACTGACACCTACTGCCTTTTAACATTAACATCCTTAGTGAAAAGTGTGACCAGTATGTTTACATATTCATGTACACAGCTCACTGGGGCCTGGCGTTACTTCCCTGATCGGTCATTTTCAGGAGCTGAACAAATCAACCTGACCTGGTTAGCAGAAAAGCTATTTTAGCTGTTAATATGGAACCTTCCTTTGATCGCCCGCTCATATCTGCACAGCAACCTGTGCGAGTGTGTTCAGAGCACTGTGAAAAGGTGCAGTTCCTTCTGGACATACACACTGGCATGGCAGCCTCCTCAGGCTACACAAACATATTTATCTCTTTTAGGAGATGCCCCCATCTCAGCTTTACTCTCACTCTCAGGTGTTGGACATATTTTTACCCCCCAGTACTCAGGAAACATCTGTGGGCAGCTGGATGTTCCTTCGACTCCCTGGTGAGCTCAGTTAAAAGCAAAACAAGCGCTGCCTGCAGTCACAGAGTCTACTCAATCAGTCCTCTATGATCACTCTCTGCACACCTTTCAATCACAGGCCTGAGTCACAGTTTTCTGTGGGGACAGAAGGGAATGAGAGAGAGACAGAAGAAAAAAAAGCCCTATTTTAAACCCCTCGCAGCTATGTGTGAAAGCAACTATGAATGTTTTTCTACTTGTTAAATGTCCATCTACAATGACATTAGCTGCGTTTCCATTCCATCCGATTGCCAAGCAAATTTTAAGCAAACTTTTGAAATGTCGCAAAAAAGAAATGCGATAAACTAGGCTCATTGCAAAGCGTAGTTTCGTCAGAAGTTGGCGGTATAGGCTACACTTGAACTGTAATCCTCCAGTAAACAGAGTAGAAGAAGCAGAGGTTGCGAAACGGAAACACAACAAGTGGCCTTGGCCATCTAACCCATCTACGGGAGAAAAATTGAGAGAGAGGTCCTCAGAAATTTGTTTGTATTGTAGTTAAATGTTAGCTACGTCAGAACTCGGCAAAAGCAAAAAAACCCTCAAGCAAGCGTAAAAACTATTTTGCACAATTGAGGAAGTTTTATCAAATTTTTCTGTTTCCATACAGCTTTTCTAATGTGATGCTTCAAAATGCGCATAAAAATATGTTTACATAAATATGACTATTGAATAAGGACATATTCAGCGAGATGAGCAACTCCACCAACAGCCAATATATATAATACAAAGCCAAATAAGAAACAACAAATCTAGTGTGAACACCCACAGATTCTGTGGGTCTAAGGACAGCATTTTTTTTTTGCATTGAATTCAGCTCATTTCAATGGCATAAGTGTGCCTGAAGGTTTCACTCATGGAGTAGTAAATGTGTGTAAAGCTTTTGTGTCAAGTTCAAATTCAGTCAACTTTTACATGTGATCTTGGCATGTCGACCAAAAACCATCTTAAAAGGGTGTAATTTACCTCTGAGGGGCTGGTCTAGAATCCAAAATGCAGGAAACCATCGTTTTAGCTAATGCCATGTTATATGGAGTCATAGGAGTGCCATAAAAAAGAATAAATCTGGGAAAGAATAAGACAATAAATGTGGAAATATAAAGAGAAATAAATAAAAGAATAAATAAATGTAGATCTATAAAGACAAATAATTATTTTTCCTTTTGCTTTTGCCTTTTCGTTATTGCTTTTGCTTTTCCCGCATTGCTTTTGCTATTCCTTGAAGGGCCAAGCTGTCAATCAACTGGCTTTGGGCGGGCCTTCCTGCCCAGGCTAAGTAATCAATTCGTGCACACATGAATCCTGCTTTTGCAGGAGCTTTTTAGCACAGACAACAGGAAGCAGACACCCATGCACAGTGTGAACGGTTAGTTTGAATCGGGGGAGGAAACATCACGGCAGAAGGGGAGCAAGATTTAAGGAGAGGTGTCCAACAAGTTCTTTTAACACTCAGTAAACTTTTTTTAGTGGTTACAACATGCTGAAACATATTTGTAAATTAAACTTCCAGCCAGCGTTATCTAAGATGTTCTGTCCAGTGTGCATCAAGATGGTGCAACATGTATGTAACACATACCATCATCAGTTGGAATTGTTTTTTATGGCCTGTAGATTTAATGTAAAATGTTAATGTTCGCCATAAGGAATGTCTATTATACACATTATAGTCTCTGCTGTGGAATGTCAAATGTGATGTTGAAATATTGGGAAAACCTGATCTTTACACAAATGATGTGTGGGTTGGAGTTGAACTGTGGCAGACTCACGTGGAAATGACTGAACCCACAACAACTAGTGATGTTGATCATTTTTACAGTTTAACGACCTGATTACTCGCTGCAGCAAGCTGCTTTACTTTAAAATGACCAACAGCACCCGAAATGTGAACTTAAATATTTCCTACATTTCAGCGGGACATATTGTACTTTAAAAACACACTTTATTTATCTTTATTTGATGGCTGAAGTTACCAATTATGTTGCATACCCAGATTTTTATTCAACATAAGATAAACTGCATCATTCTACCTTCCTTTTTTGTATTTGTTCTTTCTTCCTTCCAGTTTTCTTTTTAGTTCCTTCCTTCTATTCCTCAACTGACCTGGTGAACATAGTGAGAACCCGAGTCTCCACCCGACATGGAAACTAAACTCTGTTATTCTCTATTACAGCGGAAACTAAAGTAGCTTGTTATTCATTTAGTCGACTGACGGAAAATGAATAGTCAACAATTTTAATGATTAATAATTGACGTAATGTTTTAAACTAAACTTCTGAGCATTCTCTGGTTTCAGCTTCACAAATGAGTATTTGCTCAGGATCAGGATTTCTGGGGGTTTTTATCATTGTAAACTGAGTGTGTTTGGGTTTTGGACTGTTGCTCAAATAACACAAGTCATTTCAATATGTCACCTACAGTTCTTGGAAACTGTGTGGAGCATTTTTCGCAATTGTATGTCTTCATGGTCTGAGCGATTTATCAATTCCTCAAAAAAAGACAATCAGCAGATTAATCGGCGAGGAAAATAACCAGTAGTTTCAACCCGATGCACCTAAACAACACTTACACTTGTTTACTTAATAAAATTAAATTTGGACTGCAGGACTTTAGTACTTTACTACTAATGGAGGATTTCCTCCACGCTGTACTGCAAATTTAAATGATTCCATAACTTTGTCTAGCAATAAAATGAGAACAGCTGTCTCAACTGCAGCAGAAAGGGAGAAGAAAATGTAAAGAAGAGGAGGAGGACTGATATCCTCAGACAGCCAGAGGGAAAACAGGACTGAAAGATAACACCTCATTGAACAGATCATACATCACAGCCCAAATTTCACTCAGAATACAGGAGACTGAAAACATCTTTGAACAAAACACTTCAGCATGGCTGACATAACCTTCTCCTCCTGTCAACACACAGTGCAGCCTCTCTGGTTGCTATAGCAGTGGTGTCAGGCTACAGTCTAGTTCAGTCTGACAGGAAAAGTGCCCAGAAGGAGGGCATTGTTCAGCCCCGTGACACAGCCTGACATGCAGCTGGGCTGATGTTGATGGGTTTGGGTGAAAAACGATGACTGGATTAAAAATTGACTCCCATGGTGCGCTGTGATGTCTAAAGTTAATGACATCGCTCTGCCATAAACAAGACTACGCAACCTCCAAGGCAGAGCTCTGAAAAGAAATCTGGTGTCAGTTCACAATTAACGAGATGAATAATTGATTTGTCTCTTGTTCTACATCAAATGAAGTCACAGAGTGCCCTTCACTGCAGACTTTCACTTGAATACAAAAATGATCTTTGCAGAATGGGGTAAAGTTGTACATGGAGTATTTTGAATCAATGTTCCCTGCTGTTAAAGAGATAAAAATACTGTGAATAATGAAATAGTTTATAACACTATACTGCAGGCATTTTAATTTTTTATCCACCAGAATAACATCTTTCATCTTATATTTTGGGGAGAAAATATGCACACAGATAAATAATAGGTAAGCGCTGATGTAGTGCTCCGACCTTTGAGGTCAAAGGAAATGTTGCTGCTGTCTTCAGGCAAAAGGTATTAAAATACCCACACGGTAAAATCAGAGCCTGACACTCTCCATTCAGTGTAGGTCTATCAGTACTGCCTGAGAAGAGCCAACAAAAAAGGTACCACCAAAGGAGAGAAGCCAGTACAGGACATGTGGACTAAACTCTGAACTAGCTGAGGATCATTTGCTGTGCTTGTGTGGCACTGGCATAAAGAATGGATGACCCGTACCATCATGTCCCCAAACAAAGGGTTTGTGGTAAATTGGAGCATAACTGAAATTATCTAAATTCATTAAAGGGATAGACAAAGTCTGAAGTAGAGAATGCTCTTTTAATAAGTTAGGACAATTACATTTATTTTCTTATATTTATAAGGGGTGACAATTGCATAGAATGTTTATATCCAATCACTTACAGTTGTATTTTTTTTACCCTATATATTGTTACATTGAAGTCTAACTAGAACTGATTCAAAGCGTTGTAATGCAGCTGGAGTATATTCTTAGTCTTACACATTTTGATCTAAACGCTGTCAGAGCGTGAGTGCATGTTTGTCAAACTTATCTGCATAGACCTTTGTTTTCATCCACAAGCCTAAACATCCCAGTACCACAGGATATTCATGGGAAGATGTCATTTTAAATACTTTTCTTAGCAAACAGGCTTTAGCCAGAGAACCTCGTATCTGAATATATAAAACAGGGATGTTTCAATCAGAATCAAAGATTTTTGTGTTAACTTGCCTGTATGACAAAGGTTTTCATTGCAGTTGTAGCTTAATAAGATTTCTGCCTGCAGGAGCAATCAGTGTTTTTGTGGAGCCTTAAGGCACTACTGTGTGTCAACAGGATAAATTCAGTGAAATGTTTGCCTTGTTACACACCTGTGACAGAGAGCATCAGGCCACATGCATCTGTCCAGAGTGTAGGAACCACTGATGTTCAACTGCCACCTGGTGGTTAAAGTCATACTGTACAGCAGAGATGGACAGCCACAGAGTGGCAGGGCAGCAGGTTGTCCTTTCAAAACACCGCAGCAGCTCATTACACTGGTTTGAGAGCTCTCCTCTGCTGGAGGCAGCAGTTCATCCTGAATAACCAGACTGGTAAGTCTCAGGAAGCATTCAAGGGTTTTTTTGGTGTAGCTAAAATTGTAATGGCATCACAATGCTGCAATTAAAGTAGGATTTCAATCAGCAACTCTTTGCCTCTAGGGGCCAGGGACAACAGATGTAAACTAGAAAAACTGCATTTCCTGCAGAAAATGCGTGGGAATGCTGAAAGCTGAAATTTATTTTCAAAACACTGCGAAAATGCAGATATGTGAAAAAGTACGTTAAAGGCTGAAGGAGAAGTATTAGAAGTAGTAGAAACAGGCTGAAGTATTAGTAGACGTAGTAGAAACATCCCCGACATCCCCAATAAAAGCTGTCTCTGTTTAACTCTACCTGGATTGATGTAGAGCTATTTTTGGCAGTTGTGACCTCTGTGCTTTTTAACCCTAGCTCTGTTGGCAGGTTTAGCACAGTGGTACAACTGTTGTCCTTGGTACAGAAGATCAGGAATTCGATTCCCAGTCAGGGCAAGGCCGATACAACCTACGGCTTTTGAACGATGGCGAATTTTCTGAGTGAAACTTTTACAGGTTTCTCTCTCAGGCAACCGTTAGTTATTTTTACCTTTGTTTATTCCTCTGTTCTGATTGGTGGATTGATGTAGAGCTATTTTTGGCAGTTGTGACCTTCGATTCCCAGTCAGGGCAAGGCCTGGGCTTGTTGTGTCTTTTTTTCTCCCCCATTCTCTCTCCATATTTAGAACTTCCATTTAACTATAACTCTGTAGGCAGGCTTGGCACAGTGTTAAGTCAGCTGACTTTGAGACAGGAGATTGGGGGTTCAATTCCCAGTCAGGGCAAGGCCAGTTCTTGTTATGTCTTTTTTCTCCCTTCCCAGTCAGGGCAAGGCCAGTTCTTGTTATGTCTTTTTTCTCCCCCATTCTCTTTCCATATTTAGAACTTCCGTTTAACTGTACCTCTGTCAGCAGGTTTAGCACAGCGGCTAACACTGCTGACTTGGGTGTAGGAGACCAGGATTCGATTCCAGTTGTGAGGGCAAGCCTAGGGTTTGGTCACTACTAGAGATTCAATAGGTACACAAATGCTACGGCAAGGGGAAGCCAGGACAACAATTAGGGGGGAGATATCATTATCTTCCCCACCCGAGGTTTTGGGTACCAAGCCCCACTAACAGAGAGGCTGATAACAATAAATAGACTAAGTGAAGTACTCTCTGATGTCCTAGAGTGATGCATATCTAAATCCAACAGGGTGAGAAAAAGAAAAGCTAGTAGTTAGCTGCTAACCGCTGGGCCGATATCTTCTTTTATTGTATCTGCAACAGAGGAGTTAACTCAATAAAAGTATTGAGTGTAATATTCAATATTAGAGGCTTTAACTGTTAGTTAATTCAAACACCCTCTGAAAGTCTACTAGAATTGATGCTGATGTGATTAAGTATAGCTTGTAGTTAATTTGTGGCAGAGAGAGGTGCTTGAATTAACTGTTAAACAGCACTTCAAACTGTTAGCGTGAATTAAATAGCACAGAGGTGAATATAGAACGCAAACCGACATAAGACACCTGAGAAAGACTGATCAATTATTAGACTAAGTGAAGTACCCTCTGAAAGTCTACTTAGAAGTGATGCGATGAACGAGAGGCCCAATTCTTTTTCTCACCCTGTTGGATTTAGATATGCATCACTCTAGGACATCAGAGAGTACTTCACTTAGTCTATTTATTGTTATCAGCCTCTCTGTTATTGTTATTGGGGCTTGGTACCCAAAACCTCGGGTGGGGAAGATAATGATATCTCCCCCCTAATTGTTGTCCTGGCTTCCCCTTGCCGTAGCATTTGTGTTGTACCTCTTGAATCTCTAGTAGTGACCAAACCCTAGGCTTGCCCTCACACCTGGAATCAAATCCTGGTCTCCTACACCCAAGCCAGCAGTGTTAACCGCTGTGCTACACCTGCCGACAGACATACAGATAAACGGAAGTTCTAAACATGGAGAGAGAATGGGGGAGAAAAAAGACACAACAAGCCCAGGCCTTGCCCTGACTGGGAATTGAACCCCTGATTTACTGTACCAACGTCAGCGGGCTTAACACTGTGCCAAACCTGCCTACAAATTTGCAGTTAAACGGAGGTTCTAAATATGGAGAGAGAATGGGGGAGAAAAAAAGACACAACAAGCCCGGGTCTTGCCCTGACTGGGAATCGAAGGTCACAACTGCCAAAAATA